>JAJJWW010019171.1:0-278272 GCA_023531295.1 Papaver armeniacum | reverse complement strand
TTATATGCAAGATCTATCTTCTTCTTTCTACCTATTAGTCATGCAAGCTATCTAACTAACATCTAATACATAGATAATGCATAGCTAATTAAAATAAGATTTATATATTTTTTTTTTCATACCTTTTCCTGTGGAACTTTGTCACCAGTTTGCATTGTTTGAGCATTCTTTGTGAAAGGTAGGTTGCCTTTGCCTTCCAACTTTGGTGAAGTCCTCTTCATACTATTGTTGTCCAGAGAATAGAATAGTTAGCATGACATCTCAATAGAGCTAACTAATTCAAGTTGTCTCCATAGGAGGAACTACCAAAAACTATCTTAAGTTGCCTCCAGAAATGACAATAACTGGGAACAACTATCATAAGTTGCCTCCAAAATACAAAGGCAACTAGTACCAATTGCTTCAAAACTGGAACAACTAGTAAATCCAATGAAATTAGTATCACCATATGAGTCAACGGGGCCTACAGCTTGCTTCCAACATGTGGGAACAACTAGCATAACTATCTTAAGTTGCTTCCAAAATGGGAGAAACTAGCAAAGGAGTTGCCTCTTACAAATGAAGTCAAAAACTAGCAAAAATGGACTGATAACATGTTTGATCCTTCATTAAAAAACATAATTAGCCAACAAATTTCACAAATCATTACCATGTGCAAGTACTAATTTAACATGATCCATCACATTCATAAGGCATTCCAAAGGCATACAACAAGTACTAGTTTTCAACTTATAAGTCATGGATGCACAACCGACTAAGAATTTGAAGGCAACTAGTACCAGTTGCTTCAAAAATGGAACAACTAGCATAAGTTGCCTCCAAATATGAAGTGTATTATGAAACAAAATGCAGATATCATCAAACCATCAAACAAGATGCAGAAATTAGAACCATTAGAAAGTAGCATATTGAACCATCAAACACTCATAAGTTGCCTCCAAATATGACAAATAACATGTTCTCAGACACTTATTTTGGCAAATAAGTCCAAAAACTTACACAGATTAAAACCAAAAACTCATATAAACCATCAAACCCTTTGTACAAGATCTGAAATCATATATGGAAAGCTTATGCTTCAATAATCGAATCAATAATCAATCAACAATCGTAATTCAAAACCCTAACCGATTCAAAAAATAACTTCTGAATCAAAATAACTTCTGAATCAAAATAACTTCAACAACCTAAAATCATAAATAAAATAGACTACTAATCAGAAGCAAAACAATCAAAATCGATGATCAAAAATTTGTTTTACCTTTCTGAATTCAAACCGAAGACTTCTACTTCTTTATCGAATGATTCAAATGTTTAGTCGATTTTTCATCACATGCAACATGAAATCGAAGCAAATTAGTATGAATCATTAATTGAGAAAATAAATCGATATTTTCAAGTAATTTTTTTCAAGAATTTCGTTTAAACACTAAAAATCAATTCATCCATGACTAAACTAAATCAAACACAAATTCTATGTATTACCTTTCGATTTTTTATCACATTCACGATCTTCGAAACCTAATGAAATTGATTTTTTCTTCTTTTTCAGTTGAATTTCTTCTTTTCTAAATCATAGAAAACTTCAGATCTACTAGGTTTCTTTCGGATTTGATTTGATTTTGCAAGTTTTTAGTGGTGATTTCAATTTTTTTTCGGTTTTTTTCTTCTGAAACTGTGAGAGACAGGGAGAGAGATGGAGAGAGAAAGAAATGGGGTAAATGAAAATACTCGTGGGTTTATCTGGCTGCCAACGGTTATTTACATTTATTAAAAGGGCTCTTTAGTAATTGTACAATCCAAAAGGTTTGGGCTTGGTTTAGCTTTTTTCGTGTCTAGGGGTGTTTGTATAAGTTGATAAATGTTCCCTTTATATTTTTCTCATCCCAAATAAAAACTACCGGCCGAAACAGATCAAATGTCGACTATTAATACAACCCCTGCCCCAATGATGGACAAAAAGACATCAACGAAGGCAATTAATAAACCAGCATTTACTATATGTATAGCTAGAGAAGATTGCTGCACGTCTACAAAAATCAAACTGACCCCATTTATTATGTTCAGTGATGGGCACCCCATGACGACGACTTTCCGGAGGATTCACATTAGCATCAAATTTTGTTTCTCTAAAATGGAGGTCGATAGAAGAGGACCCTCCAGTCAATTTATTTCCACAGTCCCATTATCTTCTCTTCAATATATATACCGCCTGTGACAGGGCTTAAATTTTGAAGTTATTGTCTTATGAATTGACTTTGCAAGCTCAAAAATTATAGTCAGTAGAATCTTAAATCCCGATTCTGTTTGACATTTTTTCTTTGCGAATACTATACTACTACAACTTGGATAATGTCAAGTGTTTAATTTAATACTAGGTACCACCAGTATGGAGGGAATACTATACTACTACAACTTGGATAACACTAAAATAAAACTAGCTAGCTTAGGTGTGCTTGTGCTTCTTTTAAACATAGAATGAATATATCCCGAATTTTAGAAATATGTTCCAAAGTAAGCTCAAAACTTTTGCACAAAAACATGGGTTCATCATCATGCATAACATTCATAAAAGTATGAGCCACGAGGGTGAGAGGTCCTCCATACCACATTTGATCATTATTAGCATGATCCTCCTTAAGACCCCCATTGTGTACTTAAAAACGAAGAAGAATGTAATGATGCATGCAATGAGACACAGCCGTTCTTGTAATCAAATCAACAAACTAATCAAGCAAAAACTTCATTATCTTCAAATTTCTACTTGCATGATGATGATGATAAGATTAACAAAATGCTACTTTTGCACGCACATTCAAAAGTTATTTTTAACTTCCGAAGTCAAAAAATCAAAAGTCACTTGACAATAATATTTCAAAACGATATATCCGAAGAAGCCGAGCGAAGAAGAATTGTATCCAAAATGCCTTATAAAAGTCTCTTTTGCTCAAAATTCACAAGCACAAGCAGACAAGTGAATGTAATAATAATTATTATGATTTGTTTGGGAGTTCTTGATTGTTTGTTTTTCCTTTCTTTTCCCTTTCCTTTCCTATGCACAGACAGTAGTTCTTGTAATCAAATCAACAAACTAATCAAGCAAAAACTTCATTATCTTCAAATTTCTACTTGCATGATGATGATGATAAGATTAACAGCGCGTTTGCACGCACATTCAAAAGTTATTTTTGGACTTCTGGAAGTCAAAAAATCAAAAGTCAGTTTGACAATAATATTTCAAAACGATATATCTGAAGAAGCAGAAAGCAGAAGAAGAATTGTATCCAAATGCCTTATAAAAGTCTCTTTTGCTCAAAATTCACAAGCACAAGCTGTATTGTGAATGTAATAATAGTTATTATGATTTGTTTGGGAGTTCTTGATTGCTGTTTTTCCTTTTCTTTCTCCTTTCCCTTTCACAATGTTTGGTACTCTGTAGTCACTTTCTTGTGCTTTGACAAAATACATGTGTACCTCTCTAGGTTCATATTCCACAATAGACCCACCAATGTGACCAGACCCTGCATCTGAGATTTTCCTATTCCAAATTCTTCTTCTATTTTCTCAAAATATAAATTGGAATAAGCTGTAAAGCCAAAGAGATCAGAGATGTCTCTCTGTAAACATTTTTACTTGTCCTTTCTTTTTCTCCTGCTCAAACAATTGAGAGTTTGGTCCTGGCCTGGATGAGAACATATTCACAGTCCACAAAGACATAGAAAAGAGAACCTTGATAAAAAATAGAGATTTGTCATTTGGCAATTAGATTTATTGATTAGATCAGGTCTGTAAAAGAGGAAAACTGTTAATTATTCTGTTTTAGTACTTTAATACAGATTAAAATATTAACAAAGTGTTAAATTTCTGTTAAGGAGGCTAGCTAGAGAGACTAGAGGTACAGTGGAAAGAAGTGGGGTCAAATAGACCAGACTGACACAAACGGCTATTTCGATGATCACATGTAAATTTTACCATTCATTCGTCCAGCCTGCTTGGCAAAGTTATTTGTTGTAAATATCTCATGAGAATCCCACATTCACGCTTAAAAAGAGTGCCAAAGAATCCCGGAGGAAGCCAATTTTGCATGAGTACCACCAGTACAGGTCGCTGCTTTTTGACAAAAAAAAAAAAAAAAAAAAAAAACTCGGCTCTATAAACACTCAGATGCAGGCCGGGAATAGGTCTGATCAATCTAGTACTCCATAGCTTGTCAAGTAAATGCTGATTTTTTTTATTCTTTTATGTGCTTGTCGAATATTTTTAATCTAACGGCAGCACAATTGATGATTATTAAACACGATCAATCTAGTGAATCTGGACAAAATTCTTATTTGTCTTTATATTTACACATCCTCAAACCTCCATTAGCTTGGAAATTGTTTTTGATGCCATTGCCACCCATGACCCATCAATGGAGAGCAATCGGCAACCCAATATGTTACCATAGATGTAGGCCAAGACTAGTATTAGTAGCCAACAGGATCTGGGATCTGCCTATAAAACCTACTAGCCTAGTGCAATCCCATCCAATATTGGCATTTTTTTAGGCCCTATGGTGGCATGACAAACTACACGCTAAGACGTGTCCGGAGAAACGCAAACTCATATGTGTCTCTGTCCAGTGTCCACTTTATCTCTTCTCCTCACATGAATATCCTCTTCTCCTACTTTTTCATTATTCTAATATATTTTTATATTTAAAGGTCCACTAAATATATTATAACACTAAAACTTTTATAAATACCCCACCACACAAACACAAATATATTTTTTATTCATTAAGAAATCACTGGTAATAATAATTTATTCATTATAAACAACATTTTTTTTACCATACCATAGGAAGAGGCGTAAGACGTATTCGGAGAACAAAGGTGTCTCCTGTCCAGTGTCCACTTTATCTCTTCTCCTCCATGAATATCTCACGAGAAACTGGTAATAATAATTGGATTCTCTCTATTTTTCCAATGCCTTTCTCTGTTTCTCTCACTCCACCTTCAAAGACTCTACCTTTACCTTCTTCTTCTTCTTCTTCAGTTCCTCAACATTTCCAGACTCTCTGATCCTTCTTCTATACCCAAACAAGGTATGAGCTAAAAACCCATTGTTCTTCTTTGGATTTAACTCCAACGGTCACATTTGCTTGTTCTTGAAGATGATTTTCACATGGGTTTGGTTTGTTTATTTCCTTGTATTCAACTATTACTGTTTATTTCTTGGAAATGGTTTGAATAATCAAGGGTTTGCTCTTCTTTCATTCAAACAATCAATTAGTTCAGACCCAGAATGGTCATTAAGTAACTGGAATTCTTCAGATGAAAACCCATGTTCATGGAATGGTGTTACATGCAAAGATCAAATTGTTGTTTCAATTACTATTCCGAAGAAGAAACTTGCTGGGTTTCTTCCTTCAAGTCTGGGTTCCATCACTTCACTCAGACATATTAATCTAAGGAATAATAAGTTACATGGAGATTTACCTCTTGAGCTTTTCAATCTTCAAGGGCTACAAAGTTTAGTTCTTTATGGTAATTTCTTCACTGGTTCTGTTCCTGTTCAGATTGGTAACTTAAAGTATCTTCAGTCTTTAGATTTATCACAAAATTTCATGAATGGGTCATTACCTAAATCTTTGTATCAGTGTAAAAGATTAAGAACTCTTGACCTTAGTCAAAACAATTTTACTGGTTCTTTGGAATTTGGGTTTGGTTCTGGTTTGATTGCTTTGGAAAAGCTTGATCTTTCTTTAAATCAGTTTAGTGGTTCAATTCCTAGTGATATTGGTAATTTGTCTAGTTTACAAGGAACTGTAGATCTTTCTCATAATCATTTCTCTGGTTTGATACCAGCAAGTTTAGGGAACCTTCCGGAAAAAGTATATATTGATCTCACTTTTAATGATCTTAGTGGTCCTATACCTCAGAATGGTGCATTAGAGAATAGGGGACCAACTGCATTCATCGGAAACCCACGTCTGTGTGGACCTCCATTGAAGAATCCATGTCCTCCAGGTGGGAATGCTCGGAATGGTTCATCCTCATTTCCATATCTACCGGGAGATTCTCCGCCTTTAGCGGATGATGTTGGCAGCGGTAAGAGTGGGAAAAGCAAAGGGTTAAGTAAGAATGCTGTTATTGCTATTGTTGCATGTGACATAGTTGGGATTTGCTTAATTGGGTTGCTGTTTTCTTATTGTTACTGGAGGTTTTGTTCTTGTAAGAAGGGTAAAGATGGAAGTGGTAAGGAATCAAGGGGAAAGAAAGAGTGTCCGTGTTTTAGGAAAGATGGATCGGAGACTCTGTCTGAAAATGTTGAGCAGTGTGATCTTGTGGCGTTGGATATGCAGATTGGTTTCGACCTTGATGAGCTTCTTAAGGCATCTGCTTTTGTTCTTGGTAAGAGTGGAATTGGCATTGTATATAAAGTTGTGCTCGAAGATGGACTCACATTAGCTGTTAGAAGATTGGGCGAAGGAGGATCTCAAAGGTTTAAGGAATTTCAGAATGAAGTAGAAGCAATTGGAAAGATTCGGCATCCGAACATTGTTACCCTGAAAGCTTATTATTGGTCCATTGATGAGAAGTTGCTCATTTACGAGTACATTCCAAACAGCAACCTCTCAGCTGCAATTCACGGTAAATTTTCTGTCTCATATTACTCTTCAGATTTAGTTTGCTTAAGCAATTGAAGTAGGACACACATTTTATTCTTAGGAAGGTTGATTAAGGATTGTACGATAGTTACATATGTGATTTATTATCATTAGGACCACTTGTGACATTTTGTTGTACAGACATCACAATCCTAACAATAGGGTGTTTAATGATTGATAAGCAATAGGAAGGGTAGAGTCGAATAACATCTCCACCACAGGTTTCTGTGGTCTTATATTCATGCTGAACACCCCTAATAAAAATTAAGTATGATTTTAGCTTTGCATTTTGTTTATGGGTACCGTACACTTGAGTTTTGGCATCATTGTAGTATAGGGGGTTGCTGTCTAAACTAACATCTCTGAAATCATATCCTTGGATAATCAGGGAAGGCTGGGATGATATCGTTCACACCTCTAGCATGGTGTGTTCGGATGCAAATCATCAAAGGAACGGCTAAAGGTTTGGCATATTTGCATGAGTTTAGTCCCAAGAAATATGTTCATGGAGACTTGAAGCCAAGCAATATACTACTTGGAGAAAATATGGAACCCCATATTTCTGGTTTTGGACTAGGCCGTCTTGCAAATATAGCTGGCGGATCTCCAACATTGCAATCAGACAGAATGGCATCAGATAAACAGCAGCAGCTGCAACAGAGTGCTCCATCTGAAGTTCCGACAATCAATTCAGCATTGAGTTTAGGGTCTTGTTACCAAGCTCCCGAAGCCTTGAAAAATGTTAAACCGTCACAGAAGTGGGATGTTTACTCATTTGGTGTTATTTTGTTAGAAATGATCTCAGGGAGATCACCAATGGTGCAAGTTGGTACAACTGAAATGGATCTTGTTCGATGGATTCAGCTCTGCATTGAAGAAAAGAAACCGTTAGGCGACGTTTTGGATCCATTCTTAGCCCGAGAACCAGAAAGGGAGGAGGAAATCATAGCTGTGCTTAAAGTCGCTTTAGCTTGTGTTCAAACCAGTCCTGAAAAAAGACCTTCAATGAGACACGTATCCGATACACTGGAAAGACTAATCATTGCCACTGACTGAAAAATGTTTATCGCTGACCGGGTAATATTCAATGCCACATTGAACAGTAACCCAAGTTTAAATAGACCAGTCCCTGGGATTGTAAAGAAGTGACAATGTTGTCTGAATGTATCATTCAATTTTCGTATCACCATTGCTGTTCAACCAGATTTTGAGATGTAAAATTTCTCTTTTGTTGAACTTAAAGCCATGTCTTAACCTGTGTTTTGTTCTTACATAGATTTTCAGCTTTCAATTTTCTTTCTTTTTCTTTTTGGCTGAACATAAGTTGTTTTTAGTTGTACAAGGAAATGAGTGTATCAAATTGTTTTTTTGGAGTCATTGATGTTAAGTATCTTTGTCTTTCATGTTTGGCTACATGTGAATGTGATTTTGCATTTTGATTCCAAAAAAGCAAAGGAATACCCTGTGGAGTGCAAGTGAACAGGACAACTTCTGGAGTGCAAGTGAACAGGACAACTTCAATCAGTCATTCACAAAAAAAATTGCATAGTAAAAGTATGGGCCGGGTACTTTTTACTAGTCTGATTGATATGGTCCAGAAATCTTAGACCGAAATTTGTACTTCCTATATTTTCTCCATAATATCTTTATCCATGAGGAACAATATATAGTCTATGGGTCTATGGCCAAACCCTAGTCTATGGCTGTTAAATAAGATGGAGGATTCTGTCATGGTGAAAACTAAAAGGGAATTAAAGGAAGACGAATGCTATCCAAACCAACGGTTAAATTCACATTCAGGAAAAGACCCATCACTTGGTCAAGCCAGCCCCGGCTCGCCCGTTTGCCAGCTCTAAACAGGACCCACCATTTTGCATAGTAAAAGTAACTTTTTACTAGTCTGATTGATATGGTCCCACCACTTCCCTAATATCTTTAGGGTTATAGTCAATGGGTCTATGGCTGTTAAATAAGATGGAGATTCTGTCATGTGAAAACTTAAAGGCGAATGATCTAACACATTCGGGAAAAGACCCAAAAGAAACCGCTAAAGGGTGAGCGGGATAGCTTCCCGCAAGGTCGTGTGGGATAGTGTCCCCCAGCTAATATGTTAATTACAAAAGTGTCACTCTTTGAAACAGAATTAGAAAAGTGTTCCTCTTCAAGGGTTTTCCGTCCAAATGGAGTTAGCTCACAGTTAACTCCAGAGAAAATATAAAATAAGCATATGGAATTACCAATATATCCATATGACACTTTCGTAATTCCATAAATAACCTCGAGTTAATCTGATTCCGATCCATCTCGGGAATGATCCAACACCTATTAGAGTACACACTAGAGTACACAGATATGATCCATCTCGAGAATGATCTAACGACTCTTAGGCGAGACACGTTTGATCGCACGTGCCTAGGGTTTGGATATATTCAGAAATCGAAACCCTAAAATCACTTTTCTTCTCATTGCCACCTCTCTTTTCTCTCAGTTCTTTTTTCCCTCTCTTCTTCTCTTCAAGGTCTGTTGATGAAGAGCTTGAAGAACTGATCAAAGCAAAGCGAAACCCGTTTAATCACTGAGAGCTGCTCAGTTGCCGCCTCTATTTTCTCTCAGTTTTTTTCTTCCCTCCCTTCTTTTGTTCAAGGTCTGTTGATGACACAACTCTAAAACCATGAAAATTTTATTTAAATGATGTAAAAATTTTTATTAAAGTGCACTTGATAGCGCAACTATTTATAGCTTGATTACAACCGACTTTTCACCTGATAATTGCAATGAATAGAAACAAACTATCAAAACAGTATAGTATTGGGTATGAGATAACATAAATTAACTCACAAATCACACATGTACAAGGTGTAAGTCAAGTATAAGAATGGAACTTGAAGAACTGATTGAAGTAAGAAGTTCTACAAGATGAGTGGTGATGATAGTGATTCGAACAAAATGAGGTAAGCAGTTCTTCAACTTTTTTTGATTCCCAAAATGATTCTGTAGTTTTAGGGTTTTTATGTTGGGTTGTCGAACTGTTTCTGGTGAGTTAGAGTTCAAGTTTTTTTTTAATTCGAACAATCATGTCTCTGTAGTTTTAGGGTTTGATCGATTTACCCTTCTTTGATTACTGATTTTCATTTTTCAAACCCTAATTTTGAAATTTGGGGATTTTTTAATTTCTCTATTTATGGTTGTTGATACATGAAAAAATACCCCTTAACAGGCCTGGGGTGCCCCTAAGAATAGAAATGAGCTTGGCATGAGGTATGGGGACTTGGGGACTAAACCCAAGCCCAAATGGGAAAATACTCATGAGGAAGGAAGGATAAAGAAGGAATTAATGAAGAAGAAGGAGGTCATATTAAGGAATGACATTAGAGTAATTAAGAGAGGTTAGGACATGTGTCATGATGTAATAAAAACAATGTCTTTTGGGAAAGCCTATATAAGAAATGACAAGGTACAATATAAAGGCAACTCTCTCTCTTACTATTCTTGGTATAGTGAGGTCACTTGGTGTGGCTAGGACGGGTAGAACCTAAATCCGAATTCACCCTTCAACATTTGGCGAACACAACCGGAGACTCGTGCCTAGCTTACCATGACACACCCAGAAGGCGCTAGTTCAGGCACGACAGAGAGTCCAAACACCCCCCCACTCAACCCAGAAGGCGAGAGAGTAGGGATAGTGTCAGATCCAATCACACAGGTCAGAAAACCAGGTACCACGCGCGAAGAAGACAAACCACATGAAATTGAGGAAGCGCCACTCATCCAGCCTTCCCTCAAAGAGATGCAGAAGGAGCTAGAAGACCACATACGCAGGGAGCAAGAGTTGAGAAAGCTCATGAAGGTAGCCAGCGCTGAGAAGAATGCTAAAGATACAACGGAGAACGCGTAGGAAAAGGAAGAAGAACCTGTAGCTATGACGCAGGAGGCGATGGCAAGATACTTAGAGATGAACTAAAAGGTCATAAAGCAAGACAACTACAACTTCATGGCGAGTCCTTACTCCTCCGAAATCACAGAATATCAATATCCGGAAGATTACACTTTACCAAAATTCAAGGTCTACAATGGCCAAGGCAATGCAAAAGAACACCTCAGTCGATTTCTGTCCACAATGAATGATAGTGCAACTGATGGGAAACTATGTCTGAGAGAGTTCCCAAAGTCGCTAACTGATATGGCATTCACTTGGTACGATAACCTAAAGTCAGGAAGCATCAGCTCATGGTCGACCATGTCCACGCTCTTCCTCAGAAAATTCTATTCAGCAAAAAGGAAAGTCACAACTATAGACTTGAGCAAGTGTAACCAGCGCCCAGGAGAGGGGATATGAAAGTACATTGCCAGGTTTCGTCTTCTCACCCTAGATTGCCACAAAGATGTCAAGGAGGAATCGCTAGTGGAAATTTGCGTGCGAGGAATGACCCCATCCTTTAAGAAGAGCTTAGTCAACTTCCGTTTCCCCACGTTCGTAGAGCTAGAAGAAGCAGCCGCAAGAATCGCCGAATGCATCGAGGAACCAAACTCAGATTACATCTGGAGAAACTCAGTTAACACCATATCAACCGTGCCTAGAAATACTCGTGCAAATAATAGTCGAGAGGGTTGGGGTACACAGGCGCTTCCACCGCCCCTGCCCTGCAACAAAGAACAAATTATGGGATTATTGGAACAATGGATAGCGAACAAGGAAACTCAACTGCCCCCAAGAAAAATGGACCCTAGCGCCATTGACAAAAACGACGCTAGGTATTGTCACTTCCATCGAAGGATACATCACCCTACGATCGACTGCTTCAACCTTCAGAGGATGTTTCAGAAAAAATTGGAAATAGGCGAGATTGAGATGAACAATCCAGAAGGCGGAAAAATGATCCAACACCAAGTTATGATGCTCTCCCATGACCCAAGCGTAGATATCTGGAATCCATGGGACGATGACGCGGAAGAAGCGTGCGAAGTCGGAATGGAGAACTCCGTATTTGCAAACACAGATGGCGTGGCTAGCCAATTTTCTAAAACGGTATTGGCTCAACAGTTCTTCGACTCGCTTGGCTTCAGCGAAGATCAAATCAAAGAAGCGTCCAAGGCTATAGCGGCTATAGCAGCGGGAGGCCCTGTGGTCTCCTCCCCAAGGAAGCGATCGTATTCATCAATGAAGATATCTGCTACCTGGGGGAGCACCTTAGACCTTTGTACCTCACGACATACATCAACAAGCAACCGCTAAAGAGAGCTTTCATCGACAGGGGCGTGTCCCTGAACTTAATCTCTATGCATACGCTAGACGTTCTGGGCGTACAACGGTCTGCGATCAGAAGAGTCACAACGGTAAAAGGGTTTGGAGGCCACGCTTAGACAACCATTGGAATCGTCAACCTGGTCATGAAGGTCGGTCCCATCCGAGGGCCTACGCCGTTTTATGTACTAGAAGATGACGCTACATTCCATGTGTTACTGGGACGAGGCTGGTTGCTTGATCACATGGTGGTCGCGTCAACATACCACCAATGCGTGAAGACTAACATATGAGGTAAGCATTACCGAATCCCTTCCACAAGCAACCCCTTCGACCCAGAAGAAGCGTACATGGCGGACGCAATTTTCTATGACGATCCAAAAGAGGAAGACGAAGTGCCTGAGGTGTAACTCATCCCGTTACCAAAATGGGGAGAGGAAGAAAAATCGGAGCCGATCAAGTTTGTGTTTAGTCCATCCAGGATGGTATTTCCGACAGAAAGGAAAAGGAAGCAATAGGAGCAATCTAGTTTTCAACGCTTCTCCAGGCTAAATGGAGGACACGTGTACCGCTTGTAGCAATTAACCGAGGGAGCATCCGCGAATGTGCAAGATTACGCCGATGTATCAATGAGCGAAGCGGAAACTCCCGATGAGAGCACAGAACAATGTTTGTCCGAGCTTCCTTACAGCACAAGTGATGATGAGGAGTTACGAAACCAATTAAAAGACACTACCACCAAGATCGCTGAAGAATAAACGCCAGGTGATCTCAATATGGACGGGATGGAAGAAGTCAACATAGGAACGCAAGAAGACAAGCGCCTCATCATGATAAGCAAGAGTTTAGATAAATAGGAGAGAAGCATTAATCGCGCTACTTAAATATTACAAGGATGTCTTTGCCTACGATTACGACGATATGCCGGGTCTAGACAGCGATCTTGTGGTACACAATCTTGGGGTATCTTCCGAATTCAAGCCCGTGAAACAGAGAAGCAGGGAGTTCCCTAGGGCCACCGCTCTCGCGATAAAGGAAGAAGTGGAACGACTGCTTAAGGCCAAATTCGTAAAGCCTATCCAGCACCCTACTTGGCTAGATAACATTGTACACGTGACAAAGAAGAATGGGAAAGTTAGATGATGTGTAGACTACAGAGACCTGAACCGAGCATGCCCAAAGGACGACTTCCCACTACCAAACATCGATATGACGATAGACGCGACAGGAGGGAAGGGGAGGTATTTCTTCATGGATGGCTTCAGTGGATACAACCAAATAAAGATGGACCCCTCGGACGCAAAAAAGACTGCCTTCCAAACTCCATACGACAACTTCTACTATGTGGTCATGCCGTTCGGTCTAAAGAATGCTGGCGCCACGTATCAACGCGCCATGACATCCATATTCCACGACTTGCTGCATCAAACGTTAGAAGTGTATGTCGATGACATCATTGTTAAAACTCAAGAAGCCGAGGATCATACGTCTCACCTAAAGACAACTTTTGAGAGATGCACGAAGTTCAAGCTCAAAATGAACCCCCTCAAATGTGCCTTTGGGGTAACATCAGGAAAATTCCTGGGCTTCGTAGTGACGATGGCGCCACGAAGTTGAGGCGATCACGACGATGGCGCCACCAGCAAGCACAAAAGAGCTGCAGGATTTCATAGGGCGGATATCGTACATGCGACGCTTCGTGCCCGGTTTAGCGCAGCTAATGACTGCATTCCTTCCCCTACTGAAGAAAGACATACCCTTTATGTGGGGGGAAATACAGCTCGATGCGTTCGAGAAACTAAAGCAATGCCTCGTCAGCCCCAGAGTCCTCAGGCCCCCGATACGAGGAGTCCCTCTCTACCTCTACACGACATTTACCAGCTCGGCGATAGGCGCAGTCCTCGCACAAGACATGGGGGGAAATGAGATGTCACCTATCTATTATGTTAGCCGGGTTCTACGAGATGTGGAATTGAGGTACCCGCGTGTGGAGAAGGCGTGCCTAGCCTTCATATACGCGACGCAAAATCTACGTCCTTACCTTTTAACGCACAAAACCATTGTGGTGGCAGCGGCAAACCCTATAGCCTACTTAGATTCGAAGCCTGTCATAACAGGGAGAACTGCCCGATGGTTGTTATAATTGTCGGAATTTGAGCTCAAATATCAGCGCCCAAATGCGGTAAGAAGACAAGCAATAACCGATCTTATAGCCATGTTTCCAGGAGAATGATATGATGAGGTACATGAATATATACCCGGAGAGGTAGCGGTCGTGGACGTTGACAAGCCCTGGACCATGTTCTTCGATGGGTCATCATATGGTACTGTAGGAGGAGCCGGAGTAGTATTCGAAGCCCCACGAGGAGAGATGCTCTCATACTCGTTTAAACTGGACTTCCCATGTAGTAACAACATCGCTGAGTACGAAACATTGATTTTGGGACTCGAATGGAAAGGGAGCTTAATTTGGGGAGCATAAAAATCAAAGGCGATTCAAGGCTCGTAACGACCCAAGTAAACGATGACTTTCATGTCAAAGAACCGCACTTAGCGCCCTATCGAGCGGAGGCCCAAAGGTTGATGAACCAAACATGGTCGACATTGGACCATACTGGCAGAGGTGGAAATAAACACGCGGACGCCTTGGAGACCCTAGCAAGTAAGGTACAATTAAACGGTGAAAAATAGGGCACAATCACGATAGGAAGAAAAGAGTTACCCAACACTTGGAAAGAAGACCTGTCTTTCGAAGAAGCAGATGACTGGAGGCGAGTATATATCGAAGACCTAACTCGGATGGATGAAGGGCGGGTGATTCCCACCCAAGCCTTGAAGCAGTTTGTAATGATCCAAGGAGCCTTGTACTATAGGGCAGACGGAGGATCACTACACCATTTTAAGGATATAGCAACCCAGAGTAGCAACAGAAGTAGCGTCGTTGCTAAATTTCCGTTGCTATTTTCTGTTGCTATATTTTAGCAACAACGTATTTCTGTTTCGAATGTAGCGACAGCAAACTTTCGGTTGCGAATAACAACGACAAGGTGTTTATGCATGCGAAGCACGCGTGTGGTCGGGAACACTTTGAAGTTTTTTTACGCCCAAGTCAAAGTTTGGTCACTCCTCTTCTTTATTTTTCCACCCTTTCAGCCTTATCTACTACAGTACTACTCCCTCAATATTATCCTTAGAAATTTCTCAGCCATTTTCATTTTTCATTACCCGCTCTTTATTTTTATGCTCCCTAAGATATTTTCTCCCGTTGATATCAACTGAAGATTCAGTTCATGCTCGATCTAAAATCGATCTTCAGTTGCAGTCTTGTATTCAATCTGTAAGTATTTATCAGTATTAGTTTTTCGATTTCAGTTAATAGATTCTAGGGTTTCACAATTTTAGGGATTTTGATTTCAGTTTCAAGCAGTTAATAGAGTAAATACATCTCGGGGACTTGGGTTTTCTAGATCGGTCCTTAATCTGATTATATATTATTTTTTTTGTAAGTGATGTATGATTTACTTTAGTTACTAAGGTGAAGTAATAGAGTTGGGGTGGTTTTTGTAATGGCTTGATTAGAAATTTTGCAGGTTGGATCTGCTTTAGAATCATATATGGTTTAGAATCAGCAATTATAAATGTTATTTAGTGTTTGTAAATATAAGAACCCACTCATACTTTGGGTGTTGTTAACTGAGTCCAAAGTTTGATGATAAGAAAAAGTTTTTACTCATTTTTGCCTAGAAAATGTAGTCTTGCTAAATTTGTTTACAAAGTCCAAGCCTACTGTGTTATACCAAAACTTGGATGCAAATACTAAATTAATTCTTCTAAGTTTTGTTTTAAAATTTCTGTAACTTAACTTGGTTTGGTTGGACCTTTGTTGTTAATGTTGAAATGCATTCTTGAGTGTTTTATTTGTCATAAACTGATGCCTTGTTTTCCATTTCAGAAAATTAGACCATGTTTTATAAAATTTTGTTGTTCTCTGTAAACTTCTATTGGATAACTTAAAAAACTCCAACCCATTGGAATGTCTCTGCCGATAGTTCGTTTTGTTCTACCGTCTGTGTTTGCGCAACTCTACCCAAATCAGGTGTTTCCTTTTTGTAATTTATCTTGTTGGCGCAGTTCACGCATGCTTAATCATCCTTTGATTAGTGCTTAAAATTATTGTGCTCTCGTCAAGATTTTAAGTGACGAATTAATGCAAGAGGCAAAATGAATGATTTTTCTTTCTGTTATGAAATGTAACTTGCTGCCACATGTGAGTTTTCCTTTTATGAATAGTAGAGTGACTTATCTTTATTTGCAGTGTTGAATTTTTGGTTATCAACTGAACACTTAAAGCTTTACATTTCATAAATTGTGTTGATGCTGCTCTTGCTTATGCCTGAATGTGTTTTACGTCGAAAGTACTTACTAAATCGTTATATCCCCTACTGAGTTGTGGCTCACTTCTTTAGTTTTGTTTTCCACGGAGTACGAGAGGAGCTTGCAGCAGTAAGCTGGGCAGAGCTTAAGGCAGTCTTTGCAAGCACAAAAAATTAGTATTTTGTTAATGCTTTAGTTAGAACCTTTTTGCTGTGTGAATATTAATGCTTCAAAGCTGTTTTCTACGTATATATAACTTTCATATGGACTCCCACGGATGAATTACCAAGTAATGCTTTCATATATGTTTAGATGTATTTCCAACCTCTAGAAACCTATATCATCTTTTTGCTTAAAAATTAAGTAATACTAGTGGTGGGGGTTTTGTTAAGATTTCTTTTTCATTAACTTGGAGACACATTGCAGATCTTTTATATACACTGTTGCAATTCGTTTGAACTTCCAATTGGTGCATTTTCATGAATCTTCCCTTATATGAGTAATGCCAATGTTATTAGTGTCTCTTGAATGTTTTGAAATATATGAATTCACATGAACAAGGAAGTTCAGTTTTGGATTTTGATGAACCAAAGATGTTCACCTTTTCTACTGTATAATTCGGGCCGTTTACTTGATTTCTGTCTGTACGTATGTATGTATTCCCACATTTTGATCTATTGCATTTGCACTGGTCTTGTTTTAGTACTGTGTGTTCAATATTTGTTGGCCCAACTAATTAGAATGTCAAAGCATATTTTACAAATTAATCCTTTACTAGTTATTCTTTGTGTTTTATGGATCATTCCATCTTTAAAAAAAAAAAAACTTTAGTGACGTAACGGGAGTTTAGCCTTGCTGACGGGTTGAAATCCAACCCGTTAGAAGGTAAATTAGCTGTTCCGTCACATTTGGGCCTGAAATGCATTAAGTTCTCATAGTCCATTGTGACTTCAATTTTGTTACTCTATATTGCAGAATTCTTATGTTGTCCTATTTCATTCTTAAAAAATCCTTCCGTTGTTTTAGTTGCTTGTCAATATGTTTTGAAAATTTTTGAAGCTTGTATGGATCATTCTAGTGCTTGGAAGATCTATGGATCTTTTCATTTATGACATATTTGTCGGATAGTGAAATTAGAAGTTTGCACATATGTTGTCAAAATCACAGTTATATTTTTTTTCAGTCTTTTGTGCATAATTCTAAAATTTGAGAGCGCTTAAAATTAGTTCTTGTTTCCATTTTCTTTGTTAGTCTTATGTTTCTTCCATTGGACTTCAAGTTATTTAGAAGGGAAGTAGGTAATATTTTGTTGTAATTGCGTCTCAATTAGCCATCATACTTTAGAGTTAAGTTGAAAAAAGCATACATCTTTGACTACTTTTTACATGGATGAAATCCTTTTAGTAGAATTGATCTTCTCTTCTTTAAAATCTCTAGTTCTAGGAATCGGAGTAGGTTATAACTTATAATGGAATTCTTGTCCACAAAAACTGTGGCAGTGATTGCATTTTTTCTCTTCTGGTTTGGGCGTCATTGTCTATATAAGTTTGATATTGGCTTCACAAGTTTTTTTCTTTTCTTATTTTCATTTTAGTCTATCGGTTTTAGGGTTCATCTCTGAATCTTTTTTTTTTTCGATTTTAGGGATTTTGATTTTAGTTTTTCAATTTCAGTTTATCGATTTCAGGGTTTCATCTGAAATATGTTGTT
This sequence comes from Papaver armeniacum, assembly GCA_023531295.1. Lineage (NCBI taxonomy): Eukaryota > Viridiplantae > Streptophyta > Magnoliopsida > Ranunculales > Papaveraceae > Papaver > Papaver armeniacum. The sequence continues at coordinate 260,294 of JAJJWW010019171.1, read as the reverse complement.
TCCGATTTCAGTTTTTCAATTTCTTGTTTCTCTTTCGATTTAAAGGTTTCATATGTGAATCTAACACGATTTTATTTCTTCCATTTCAGGGTTTGTCAAGGTTGAAGAGGTGAACTACTTTGAAGAAAGAACTCTGAAGAACTGAACTAGGTCAGTTTAGGGTTTAATTTCTATTTTATGGTTTGTTATAGTTATATGATTACTATTTCTATGAACTAGTAGTGAAGTTGTTTTGATTGTACTTCAATATTGCTTTTGTGAAATTGTTTTGATTTTGGATGATAATAACATTCTGAGATTTGGGTGTTTGCTGAACATGATAACTTAGGAAGTTTTTTTAGTACTTTGTATGATCTTTTAAAGTTTATTTTGAAGAGTAATATATCATATGATGAGAACAAGAAATGGATGAAACAGATATGTCAAAATAGAATTGGTTAGCAGGTTATTGTGATTCAGTTCATAGCTACAGGTTAGACTTCAAGTGGGAATATCAACTTCATGGAATGGAAACTGGCAGAGTTTATACACTTGAATTCTATCATGTAGCTTTGAAGTTCTGAGTGAAAAGAAATCACGATAACTTCATGACCTAGCTCTAATGTTTGGTTGTATTCATTTCATTGATTGAAAATGCTGCTGGTTTTGTATTGATGTTGAGTACATATATGGTTTGAATTTTCATTTAACATAGACACTGTCAATCTTTAGGATATGTCATCTATGGTTGATAAGGGCTGGATGAAATGTTCCTGTAAATCTGCTCAGTACATAGAAGGTGTTAGGTCATTTATAGAATTTGTTAATAAAAATGGTGGTGGAAATACCTTATACGCATGCCCTTGTGTTAGATGTAAGAATGGTAAAGGATTGGAGCCACTTAGTAAAATTTCATTGCATTTGCTTAAGTATGGTATTCAATCTACGTATGTGCCATGGTGTTTTCGTGGGGAAAAGTTAGAGGTAGAATCACGGTCACATGAGGATAATACTAGTAATGACAATTTAGCTGAGAATGTAGAAAATGTAGGAGATTTTGCTGTTGATCCTGATATAGGCGTGGGTGATAATTTAGGAGATGTTGCTGAGGATGTTGGTGCTGCTATAGGGGTAGATGATAATATTGGAATATATAGTGGGATTCATAATGATGCTGGAACTAGGAAAAAGAAGAAAAGGAAATCTGTCTATGACCGTGCCAAAGAACCGTTATATCCTTCATGTCCTAAAGGAATGACATCATTGTATGCTTCTATCAAATTGAATCACATCAAGACACAGTATGGGTTTTCTGATAATGGTATGACTGCACTCTTAGAGTTGATGAAGGAGTTGCTTCTGAAGAAAACACGTTTCCATCTAAGTACCCAGAAGTGAAAAAGACAAGAACTAGGAATGGATTATATAACATATGATTCCTGCGTAAATGACTGTGTTTTGTATTGGAAGGATCGTGCATCGTTGGTGAAGTGTCCTGTTTGTCAAGAATCTAGGTATAAAAAGGTTTTTAATGATGAAAGGAAGCTTACTACTATTGCTCAGAAGACGGTAAGATATTTTTCGTTGGTTACAAGGCTGAAAAGGTTTTATAGTGAACCATGGATCGCGGAGGCAATGACTTGGCATTCTAGAAAAAAGTCAGATATAAACGTCATGCGTCGTCCCGTCGATTCTTCAGCTTGGCGATGTGCAAATAGTTTTTCGCCTGAGTTTTCCAAGGAACCAAGGAATGTTACACTTGGGATATCAACTGATGGTTTCAATCCGAATGGGTGTTTCGGTCTTGCACACAACTGTTGGCCAGTGATTTTATGTATTTATAACTTAGCTCCTTCATTATGTATGAAGCGGGAATTCTCCTTGTTGACATTGCTTTATATCGTGCCCTAAAGCTCCTAGGAAAAACTTTGATGTTTATTTAGAAATATTGGTGGATGAGTTGAAGGAGTTATGGGATGGTGTTATAGCATTTGACGCCTTCAGCAATACTGAATTCTTGATGAGAGCACGGTTGTTGGGGGAAATTCACGATTTTCCGGCTTTAGGTACTTTATATGGTTGTGTAACTCATGGATATTTTGCCTGTCCTACTTGTGGTGAAGGCACTGTTGCTGATTACCTCCCATTTACTAAGAAGATCTACTATAGGGGACACCGAAGATGGCTACCAGTGAAACATAAGTATCGCGATGACACGACAAATTTCGATGGAGGGGTAGAGCATGGTACAGCTCCATGGCCACTAACATAAAAGGAGATACAAGAGATTGTAGGTAAAATCAGATCCAAGAAGGGTAAGGGAAAACAACCTCCACTAGCAAGTTTGAAACGCAAAAGGAAAGCTCATCATGAAGCGGAAACAGAAGGTGAGGGAAATGCAGAAGATGAGGTTAATGACCAATATTCCTTGTTTACACGAAAATCTATTCTATATGACTTGCCTAACTGGGGTTCAAATGTAATTCACCATATTACAGATGTCATGTAGATGGAGAAGAATATAACGGAGCATCTTCTGAATACTATGATGGGAAATAGCAAGTCAAAGGATAGTCCTGCTGCACGTCAAGATATGGAACATATGGGGATAAGAAAGAAGTTGTGGTTGAAAGAGGATGCTGAGACTGGTAAAACAACAATGGAAAGAGGATCATTTAAGATGACGAAGAAGGAGAAAATTGACTTTTGTACAGTTTTGAAGAATCTAAAGGTGCCGCCGGGTTTCTCTTCAAATCTTCGCAACTGTGTCAGCGTTAATCCTCCTGAGCTAAGGAACTTAAAGTCTCATGATTACCATGTCGTAATGCAGCATCTGCTTCCGCTGGTTCATACAGCAACATCACTACCTAAAGAGCTACGAGTTTCTCTTCTCAGGATCAGCATCTTTTTTAACATTGTGTGCGCGAAGGTTATCAACCGGGAACATCTGTTAAAAGCAAAAGCCAGCCTCGTAGAAGCAATGTGTGTTCTGGAGAAACATTTTCCTCCATCGTTCTTTGTTATCAGTATTCACCTGATGATACATCTTGCAAATGAAGATTTAATCTCCGGTCCGGTGAGATTCAGGTGGATGTATCCCTTTGAGAGGTAATCACCACAACTGACTTCATTGTTTAATATTGTCTATAACTTGAGTGATGTCCAACTGACTTTGTTGTCCTTCAATGTGTATCAATTGAGTGTTGTCTTACGTAACTGACTTTGTTGTTTAATGTCATTAAATTTTTAGGTTAATGAAAGGTTTCAAAGGGTTGGTGCGCAACAAAAGGTACATTGATGGGTGCATTGCAAGAGGGTATACACTGCGAGAAGCCAGCTTATATGGTATGGAGGGTCTATCAAAGGATGGTGAGGGTACTCATAAGCATACTCGAATGGCATTTTTTGATGATGACGATGAGTTTGCTGATGAGATGCCTTTAAGTAAAGCTAGGGATATTATTCTAACTCAAGTGCAGTTTGAACAAGCTCACAAATGGCTTCTCTCTGAGTACGATGGGTTAGATGAGTGACAAAGGTATAACTTTTTAGTTTTACACCTTTGAGATTTTGATCTGTTATTATGTATATCGATATAATTTTTTTTAGTTATTGTATGATTGTAGGAAATATGATTCCTATTTTAACTGCGCGAGCTCTAATGGTCAGAGAAACTGTTCGTCCAATAATACCTCAAATGTTCTTTTGTGGTTACGAGAAGAGGTAACATACTAACTTAAATTTTGTACCTTGGTTGTGTAATGGTCTGACTGTGTGCCTAGTATTAAAAGTTGTCATTTTATTTATTGTCATTTTCTTTTAATACTTCAGTCTTGAAAGATGGTTGGCAATTCACAATTGTCATTGTCTTTTAATACTTCAGTCTTGAAACAAGTGTACATACAAGCCTGTCCCTGAACTGAACGATATGCAAAAATGGATGAAAAATATTTTAAGATGCTGAGGATTAGATTAACCTTTTCTAATGCGTAGCTCTTTGAAGCCATTCCTTGGTACTTTTAGTAATAGCTATATGAAAGAAAGTGAACAAACACAAATGAGCTCTTGGTCTGATTCTCAAAATACTTAGCACATCAATCAAATAGGGGAAGGGGAAAATCATATCATAATAGCCTAGTAATTCGATCTTCATCATCATCAAAAGTCCAGGATTGTCACACCTACCCCTGCATCATATTCCTCTCTATACTGAATACGTGTGTGTGTGGTCTTGTCTCCATATCATCTCTCTAAATCGTATACCACAAGATTAAAAAAAAAAATCTTCAATTTTACTACTATTTTGTGTCTACTGGGTTTGTTACTTATCTTAATCTCGCACATGTTCTCTTGTAGTTATTAAAAGATAATGAAGAGAATTCAACACTTTGGCGACTAGTGCATGGACCTCTCTTCAAGGCGCAGTCGTATAAAAGATACCAAGTCAATGGGTTTACTTTCTGTGCACAAGATTACGAGGGGGGGGGGGGTTATCACAAAACAGTGGTGTGTCAATGAGAGCTATTACAAGTTATAGAGAGAAGTCCACAGATTACGATTACCAGGAAAAAGAAATGACCTATTATGGAGTCATTAGGAAGATTATCAAGTTGAATTATATAGAATTTGAAGAAACAGTTTTTTATTGGGATTGGGTGAAGGTTGAAGACAAGACTAATGGGTGCAAGGTTGATCCAAATTCAAAGTTGATAAAGGTTAACTTGTCTAAGATGAAAAGCATTGATGGAGCTCTGGATGAGTCTTTTATTCTTGCATCTGAAGCGACACAAGTGTTCTACTCAAATGATATTTCTGAAAAAGGGTGGTCTGTGGTGTTGCATTCATCTCAAGGACTAACTTCCTCCATAGATAGTATTGAAATTCCTACTATTTATCAGTCAGCTCTTACTGACAATGAGAGTTTAGAGATGCTTATATGTGTCGATTCTGTGGTTTAAAGCTTGTGTGGATTAAGCTCTTTTCTGATATGTGACAATGATAGTTTAGAGTTGTTTCTGTTTCATGTGTTTTGTTTGTGCTCGGATATGTGAGAATGACAGGTTCTTTTTGTGCTCTTTTTCTGCTAAGTTTTGCTTTATAACTTGCGCATTATTGACAGGTTCTGTTTCATGTGTTTCTGTTTCATGTGTTTATGTGGATAGTGACAAAGGCTGTTATACTTCTTTCTATGATAGATGTTAGTTGTTATTTTGCAGGTTATTATGGCAGAAGTGGAAGTAGATGAGAATGGTCTTCCCATTTCCCCCAATGCAACATCATACGGCCACATGAAAGGCTTCTTAGTTCGTACTCTTGTCCCTATATCTTACAAAACATGGAAGTATGTGCCCGATGATCGCTGTCGTATGCGTCAAAAATAATTTCACTTTCCTAAAGTATATGATAAGAAAGAGTTCGTATCTACAGAGAGGCGATTGTAGTTATTTCGTAATCAATTTCTTAAAGTAACCAATTGGGGGGGGGTTTCTTATTTCTATTTAAACAATAAAAACAAATTAAAAGCAAAGTAAATTGTAGAGAGTAATCAATGGAGAGAGATATTGGTCAAGGAATTCATCTTCAATCTTAGACATGTGCTTGCTTATATGAATAGAATTACGATTTAATCTCTTGTTTTATCAAAAGCCTAGAGAATCAAGAAAGCAAGATAATCTATTAATTTCTCAAGTTCATTAACACACACATTAGGGCTGCGTATGTGAATCCTACCTAAAGAATAACCTAACGCCTTGCGCTAATCAAGTTCAATTCCTAGGAGCATTAAGTTTCGAAATAGGCTAATCAATGCAATTGTCATGCGTTGCGCAAAACAATTCGGACAATGGTCAAACTCTACATATGATTACGAGAGTGTATCACTACAAACCGTAAACATATCATGCTACTTGTATTCAAGGTTATCGCTTGATGAAAAACCCTAAAATAGCTATGGACTAAGATGCAAGTTCAATTAATTGGCCACTTAACTAATCAAACACCATAATCCTATCACAATACTTCAATCATGTGATCATAAAAACCGCAGAAATTGAACGATAAACAAGAGAGAAAACTAATACATAAAGCAAACACAAGTTTTAGAAATCGGACTACATCCTTAACCAATAATAGAGAATTTAGCTACTCATAGCTATGGAGTTCATCACAAAAATATGAGTTGAATTAAAGAAGAAGATGAACAAAAGCAAACCCTAGTTGCGTAACCAAAAACGGCTCTCCAAAGTTCCAAGAATAAGATATAAGATGTTGTAGAAGACCTTCCCTTTTATAGCTTTCTCCAACTTCTAAAACTAGGTCTAGTCTTCAAAGTCCATTAGGTGAGAATCCACCAAGCCCACAAGAAGGAGAAACCCGTGTAGAAAATACGCCCCAAAAATGGTCGCCGGAAGTCTGGGATTGTGGCCGGAAATCGGCCGGAAAAGTGCCCGGAAAACGGCTCCGGTGACCGGCAAAGTCCGCCCGGTCACCGGTCAACTCGTCAGCGGGTTGGATCGGCGGGTCAACTCGGTCAACACCGAGTCAACAAGTCAGAGAGAGTCAGGATGAGAGTCAGATTATGACTCGGGATGTGAGTCACCGTGCATGATAGCTAACTGGGCTCTGCTGATCTGAGTTTATTTGATTTGACAGGCCAAAGCAATTTTTCACAAGCCAAATTCTGTGTTGCACCAGGATGGTGCATCACTACTTCAATCCCAGCCATAATGGCTTGCACACTTCCCTTGTAATCTCTAATTCCAACTCCGCACACAAATATTCATCACATAATGCAACCATTTCAATCCCCCATGCACTCTTAGCTCAAACAATACCACCTGCAATACCCATTCCTCCATGCTTACACTACTCAGCCTGAGATCCCAAAACACCAGTTCCATCATTGCATTGTTGTCACCAGCCACAGACCCATATATATTCAACTCTTGTGCACCTTCATCATATATTCTTCCATCTGATGCCAGACAAACACACCCAAAGATCAACATCAAACTCCACTCTCTATTTCAAGTAGCTTTGCACTTCAACTCTGTAACAATGACAAAGCATTCTCGCACCTCGGCTCCGACTCTGCAATTCATTCTTGCCACTCAATCTCATCACTATACATTCTTCACTAAGTCCATCCCAACACCACACACACCTGCATTGCCATTAGCATCATAACCTTGAATTCCAGGATGAATTACCAGTCCCATTAGCCTGCCATTCCCTGTATTGCAACTCTCTGCCTCAGCTTCTACAAAACACCACAACCACCATTTGCACTCAGCTGTCATCTTTAACTGTAATTCAATTCCAGCTGCCATACGCAAGAACCCTGTACTTAGCCATTGAGCCATGGTCAACAGCTCAAATCCCAGTGCACCACCAATCTCGCTCCTCCTCTTACATCCTCGTTCTTGCCCCGCAAAACTACCAACACATCCACCAACACCACCTCGCTGCTCCTCGCCTGCAATTTCCTTAAACTCAGAGCACAAACCAACCTAGCACCATCTCGCAATGCCAGCTTGCCTCTCTCAAATCACCTGCAACCTTCTTTCTTGCAATATCTGGTCATAACCTGACCCAAATGTCTGCAGCAAACCCACTTCTTTCTCATTTCCTTGTAGCTCTTCTCAGCAGCATGAACACTCTCTCACTTGAATCTTGAATCAACATAACCCATCTTCTCACTGCTTCATCCTTACCAATTGCATCTCCTAACTACAGCAGCTCCATACATCATGTAGCTCAGTTCCAGTGGCCAATTGCACCACCAGCAACACTGTTGCCTTAGTTCATTTCAAACTCAGTAGCTTCATAATACCCATTTGCAATGAGAACCCATTCTTGCTTCTCAACCTGCAATTTCATCCATTAAACCCAGTCACCACCATTACCAACAGCTTCTCGATCTTAACCCTCAACAATTCTCACCCAGTTTCTACATCTGAGATTCAACAACAACCCTCCTTCGAAATCAACCACAGCAGCTTCCAATCTCAACTCAAATCCTTAACCCATCTCCCAATTTTCAATTACAACCCATCAGTTCAACACAGTCACATTCCTCAGATCCCCTTTTTTCTCCGACAACATCAAAACGAACCCTTGCCATTATTCTTCATCTGCTATTCATGGCAGCAGCCATCATCCTCTTCATCTCTCAAAATCGCCTCTTCAATTTCTCAATTTCTCCGCCTATCTCTCGGTGAATTCAATCTCCCTAACCTTATTTCTCGTATTCAAAACAAAAGAGAAAAATGGTTTCTCTCGATTGAAACTAGGGTTATAGTTGGGAGTGGTTATGGATTGATAAGGGCTAGCCAAAGTTCCCACCCCTTATCCACAAAATGATCCGTATTTAGTGCTCTTCCGAATAGAGTTGTCCCTTAACGAACTCAGACTGTCTTTAGTGAACTGTCAGATGGTTGCTCCTTAACTTTGACCAGGCTCCAGATAGTTTTATCCTGTAAAATGACGGCTTTGCCCTTTTTGCTCAATTTTGGATTATTTCTTCTCCCTTTCCTCCGTGCGACTCCCGAGTATCTAATAACTCAAAAACACACATAAGATACATAATTCACAAGAAAAATAGCAAAGAAAGCGTAACTACTAGATAGTAAATACGGTGTATTCTACACCTATCAGATTCCCCCACACTTAGACTTTGCTAGTCCTCGAGCAAATCAAACAAAACAATAAAATACAACAACTCCGTGTCGTCGAGGCTACGGTCACTTTTAGCATAAATAACAAGCCTTTGAACCCCTAGGTGTCCCTAGTGGACGAGTTATAGTCTCGTGAGGGTTTACTAGAGATTTACCCACAAAACCTATGTTTCCAACTTACTAGTTATCCGTAATGATAGCATCCAACGCGCTAAGAAGACATAGAGATTCTGCACACTAGTCATAAGAAGTTAGACACATAAATGAACACAATCTCATTCTTAAAAGTTGAGAGAGAGATAACCATCCATGCTCGACTAAAATTCGGGTTCGGAGTGATCAAAAGTCTCGACTCTGCCTCACAAGAAAGGGTTTTATGAAATTGCTCTCAATAATAAACACACTTTTTATGGGTCACACATGTGTCCAGGTTGGAATGAAGAGAGAATCCTGAGACACGTTGAATGGTAGGAAGGCTTAACCCTCCGAAATATTTTGAAAACCCACATCTTTTATATATTTTTGAAAACCCATTTTTCTGACGATCTCTTCGAAAGGAAATCAACCATTTAACGAAGGTGGGAATATGCTTACTTACAGTGAATCCGTTCGGCGTGCAGCTAGCACCACTCTCACAGCATCCATAGAAACGTCTTCGGTCTTCTATCGGTGTCTTCATCTTCGTCTTCGGTCTTCAACTCTTGATGATAACTCTCGAACCTCGTAGAATCTCGACAATATGATTCTTTCCTCAAATTTCTTGTCGCTTGAAACTTCATTATAGATATTCCTTCTTTCCATAGGATTTATTGAAAGAATACAAAAATAAAAACAAACTATACAAACCCAAATATTTTTTTTTTTTTTTTTTTTTTCTTTTTTTTTTTTTTTTTTTTTTTTTTTTTTTTTTTTTTTGAGAAATCAAACAAATACAAAATAAAAATAAAACAAAATAAAAACTATTAACAAACCTAAATTTTTTCTCTTGTCTCTTTGTTTTTTATTTATTTTTTTTTTTTCGTTTTTTTTTTTGAGACAAGAGAAAAATAAATACAAAATAAAATAAAATACAAAGGCCATGGTGTAAGTACTTTACCACTTGATTCTTCACAACTTATATGTCTTGATATCTTAGACTTCTCGAATTCTCATCCTTTATAATTTTCCACTCTTGTATAATAGTCTTCAACTTATAAAAATTTTGCTCCCTGTTTTGTGCTTTACTCAAATCTGAAATCTGCCCATTTCTGTACTGTTGCTTGTAAACCTCGAACGTATTCAACTTTCCTTCAAATTTGTGATGCTCCTCTTGTTGATGATGATGGTGTTTCTATGGACCTGTTGGTGTAGAGAGATAAGGTGGATGGTGCTAACTGCGAACAAGATCACAAGTGGTATGTAAGTTAGCAATTCGATGTCACCAACATGGTTGATAAAAATAGCACTCAAGAGATCAAAATAGTGCTTCTATGGTGGGAAATTGGGCAGCTCACCATTCTGCCCGGAATTTACGTACGGTGACACACACTCTAAAAGCACAATTTAGACAGGTACAAAGAATTGAAGGTTGGTGCCTCACATTATGTAACATGGGTAGTCTCCACTATAGGGGATCACTGTTCTAATACCGAATTCAGTCTGCACCTTATTTGCCACTGGCATGGTTAAATCCAACTTTAACTCTCATACAATTAAGAAACCCGATCATGTTCTCTGTCATCTCTAAGTTCAGTCACTAGTGTGAGATTCTCGATGTAATCTTAGCGACATGTATACTATGTGACTCTAAACTAACTACAAGTTGGAGTTTTCTTATTCACTAGTTACACAAAAAAGTTGAAAAATTGCAAAAATTTACACAAACCACTCCCCCACACTTAAACTTTACATTGTCCTCAATGTAATTGAATCGTCCAAAGAAAGTCAAGGTGGGAAATCCTAACGGAAAAGTGACAAAAAATCAGAAAAAGTAAAAACATGACAAGAAAAGAAAATAAAAGATAAGAGATACAAAACCGATGGGTTGCCTCCCATTTAGCGCTTGGTTTAAAGTCGTCAGCCCGACTATCTCCTTGCTTTCTATGACTCCTCCAGAGGGAGTATTTCCACAAGATTAACTCCTTCCACGACATCCGAAGAGAAGTTCTCATAATATGGTTTCAACCGGTGCCCATTCACTTTAAGTTCATTACCTGTAGCTAAACTACGAATTTCCACTGCACCATGAGAAAACACATTAGTCATAATAAAAGGTCCAATCCAACGTGACCTTAATTTACCCGGAAATAATTGCAAACGAGAATTAAACAAAAGCACTTTCTGCCCAATGCAAAATTGTTTCTTAGAAATCATATTATCATGAAAAGCTTTCGTTTTTTCCTTGTAAATCCGTGAGCTTTCAAATGCATCATTGCGAATCTCCTCTAGCTCTTGAAGTTGTAGCTTTCTTTGCTTTCCAGCCCCATCCAACTCCATATTGCATTGCTTAATAGCCCAAAACGCCTTATGCTCAATTTCCACGGGTAAGTGACAAGGTTTACCATACACAAGCCTAAAAGGAGACATCCCAATAGGTGTTTTATATGCGGTTCTATACGCCCACAAAGCATCATTAAGTCGCGAACTCCAATCTTTCCTTGTGGGATTCACCGTCTTTTCAAGAATGGATTTCACCTCTCGGTTGGAAACTTCGGCTTGTCCATTTGTTTGTGGATGGTAGGGAGTTGTAATCCTATGCGACACATTGTACTTCCTTAACAAGCTTTGCAAGAACCTGTTTTTGAAATGTGAACCTCCATCGCTAATTATAGCCCTTGGAATACCAAACCTTGCAAATATATTAGCTTGCACAAAATCTGAAACAACTTTAGAATCATTAGTCGGGGCGGCCTTAGCTTCCACCCATTTCGAGACATAATCCACAGCAAGCAAAATATAATAATTCCCATTAGAATTGACAAAAGGGCCCATAAAATCAATTCTCCATACATCAAAAACCTCCACAAATTGAATAATAGTTTGCGGCATTTGATTTCGAGCACCTAGATTGCCGGTTCTTTGGCACCTATCACATGTGATACAAAATGCATGTGCATCCTTAAACAAAGTTGGCCAAAAGAAACCACATTCTAATACCTTGAGAGCGGTTCTCTTACTCCCAAAGTGTCCTCCACAAGCATATGAGTGGCAAAAAGACAAGATAGAATTAAATTCAATTTCGGGAACACACCTACGTATTACTTGGTCACTACAATGCTTCCATAAGTATGGATCATCCCATATGTATTGGTTTCCTAACTTCTTAAGTTTGTCCCTCTCAAAGACGAGACAAGTTCTTTGGGATTTGTTTAGACACTAAGTAATTAACAATATCAGCGTACCATGGTTCTTCAAAGGCAATGGAGAATAGTTGCTCGTCCGGGAAACTTTCACGCAACGAGATAGTCTCCTTGTCCACAGCAAGTCGGCTCAAATGATCCACAACGGTGTTCTCAATTCCTTTCTTGTCTTTGATTTCAAGATCAAACTCTTGCAAGAGTAAAATCCATCGTATGAGCCTCGGTTTCGCCTCTTTCTTTGTAAGCAAGTATCTAAGTGCTGCATGATCATAAAAGACAACAACTTTTGTACCAATTAGATAAGAGCGAAACTTTTCTAAAGCAAAAACAATGGCTAATAACTCTTTTTCAGTGGTTGTGTAGTTTTGTTGGGCCTCATTTAACGTTCTAGAAGCATAATAAATAGCATGAGGAAGCTTCCCCACACGTTGCCCAAGCACCGCACCAACCGCATAGTCACTTGCATCACACATGAGCTCAAAAGGCTTACTCCAATCCGGTGGTTTAATGATAGGGGCTGAAATCAAAAGTTCTTTCAAACGATTGAATGCCGCCACACACTTCTCATCAAAGTTAAAAACCACATCTTTTTGCAATAGGTTACAAAGTGGTGATGCTATCTTGGAAAAATCCTTGATGAACCTACGATAAAAACCTGCATGACCAAGAAAAGAACGTATCTCCCTCACCGTAGTGGGAGGGGTTAGAGCACGAATAAGGTCTATCTTAGATTTATCGACTTCCAAGCCTTTAGAAGATATTATATGGCCTAAAACTATGCCATGAGTTACCATGAAATGGAACTTCTCCCAATTTAGCACAAGATTTGTTTCATCACATCGTTCAAGGATTAGAGACAAATTGTTCAAGCAAAGGTCAAATGAATCACCAAAGACACTAAAGTCATCCATGAACACTTCGATTATGTTTTCAACATATTCCGAAAAGATACTTAGCATACACCTTTGAAAGGTAGCCGGAGCATTGCATAAGCCAAAAGGCATCCTTCTATAAGCAAAAGTACCGAAAGGACAAGTGAAAGTGGTTTTCTCTTGGTCCTCCGGCGCTATCACAATCTGATTATAACCTGAATAGCCATCAAGAAAGCAATAGTAAGAGTGTCCAGCTAAACGTTCAAGCATTTGATCAATAAAAGGTAACGGAAAGTGATCTTTTCTAGTGGTGGCATTCAATTTCCTGTAATCAATACAAACCCTCCAACCGGTTTGCACACGAGTTGGGACAAGTTCATTCTTATCATTCTCCACCACCGTTACTCCCGATTTCTTTGGTACCACTTGTACCGGGCTTACCCACTTGCTATCGGATATGGGGTAGATAACTCCCACGTCCAAAAGCTTGAGTATCTCCTTTTTCACAACTTCCATCATGGGAGGATTCAAACGACGTTGCGCTTCCCTTGTAGGCTTTGAATCATCCTCCACACGGATCTTATGCATACAAACGGCAGGGCTAATACCCTTGATATCGGCGATTGTCCATCCTATGGCCGTCTTGTACGTCCTTAGCACCCTTAGAAGTTTTTGCTCCTGTAATTCATTAAGCTCGTTAGAAACAATCACGGGTAAATCTTCGTTATCACCCAAGTACAAGTACTTTAAGTGACTTGGAAGAGGTTTCAATTCTAAACTTGGAGATTTAACAATAGATGGCACAAGTTTTTCATTATTGCAAGGTAAAGACGCATATGAAACATTCTTAGTTGCTGATTTTTCCGGTAATGATCCGAGAGAACCAATAGTTTCTTTCATCTCATCACTATACGCATAACCATTGTCAATAGGTGTAGTGAGCACGGTTTCCAAAGTATCACCACCATTCAACTCAAACATTTGTTGCGCCAATGTGTCCATCACATCAATGGAGAAACAAGAGTGGACATCACTAGGATATCTCATCGTCTCGAAAATGTTGAAATGTATTATTTCTCCATCAAACTCCATAGTTAGCGTTCCCTTGTCAACATCAATAATGGTTTTCGCCGTTTTCATGAAGGGACGCCCAAGTAGCAATGGAAGAGACGAGTCCGGTGAACCTTCATCCATCTCTAACACGCAAAAGTCCGCTGGAAATACAAGTTGATTAACCTTCACAAGAACATCCTCAACAATACCCATTGGGTAGACATTAGAACGATCGGCTAATTGCAACACAATTCCAGCCTTTTTAAGAGGACCAAGATCAAGTGAATTGTACATAGACGCAGGCATGACATTAACGGAAGCACCTAAGTCCAACATAGCTTTATTAAATGTGGTGTTACCAATTGTGACGGGAATGTCAAAACTACCCGGTCCTTGCACTTAAGTGGGAGTTTGTGTTGTAAGATTGCCGAAGCATTCTCCCCACACTAAGCACTTCATTACCTTTGAGCCTTTGCTTATTGGTACACAAGTCCTTCAACACCTTTGCATACTTTGGAACTTGCTTGATTGCATCTATGAGTGGTATGTTCACATGGATCTTTTTTAGAACGTCTAAAATCTCCTTTTCTAGTTCCGCCTTCTTAGAACTTGCAAATCTGCGAGGGAAAGGTAGAGGAGGAACATAAGTAGAAACCGGAGTTTTAGAGTTAGGAAATATAGGTACCTCAAAAGTTTGGGGAGAATCCTCGGTTTTCTCCTCCAAAACAGGTTCCTTTGGTGTTTCCACCACGCCCGAATCAAAGAACTTCGGGTTGCACAAGTTGTGTACCACTTCTCAATGTAATTGCATTGACACCCTCTTTTGGGTTGATAGGTTGAGAAGGGAGTTTCCCACCATTTTGTGCCTTCAATTGATTCAACTCCATAGCCATAGAACCAACTTGAGTTTGCAACTCCTTAATCGAACTCTCCGTTCTTGCATAAAAGATTTCAGCAATTCCTCCATATTGGACCCCATTTGAGGTTGTTGTTGTTGTTGAAATTGTTGTCTCGGTTGGAATTGTTGTTGTTGAGGTTGAAATCCACTTGGGTTGTTGAAACTAGATTGTTGAACCGCTCCTTGCTTATTGGCATAGCTAAAATTGGGGTGATCTCTCCATCCCGGATTGTAAGTGTTGGAGTAGGGATCATACCGTCTTTGTTGATTTGGAAAGATCGCATTAGCTTGCTCGTCTTCATAAGATTGAGAGGAACTTGGTATCACCGCGGCTGCAACTTGTTGAAGCATTGCGTTCATGTTACCCATTTGTTGACGAAGCTCTTCAACCTCGCTCACTTCACTCACCCTTCTTAGAATCACATCCGAACCACGACTCAAAAATTATTGTGAGTTCGCTGCCATGTTTTCAATCAACTCTCTAGCTTGTGCCACCGTTTTGTTAACTAGTGCACCACCACCCGCAGCGTCGAGGAGATTCCTATCACTTGATTGGAGCCCTTCATAGAAATATTGAATGATCATAGCATCACTGAATTGGTGGTGAGGGCAGCTTGCCACCAATCTCTTATATCGTTCCCAACATTCATATAGAGATTCTCCCACATTTTGCTTCATCCCACAAATCTCCTTGCGAATTTGAGTAGCCTTTGATGCGGAAAATATCTCTCTAAAAAGAGTTTCTTCAACCCATTCCATGTTGTGACACTTCCGGAGGTAAATAGATGATCACTGTCGTAAGCGACACAAATATAATTACACTTTCTTACTACTCAAAATATAAATATAGCAAGGGCAAGAAAGGATCGATCCCACAGAGAGGTCTAGGTTGTCAAATTGTTATGGTTTCCTATATAAAACACCCTAAGAATTTCGATTGTGTAAATAAAAATAAACAAAAAGCAAATAAAGTAAACACAAATCAAGGATGTGAAAATATTGGATAAAGGTTTCATCTTCAATTGTAAACAAGTTTATGAATATATGAATAGAATTCGTATTTAATCTCGCTATCATCAAAAGCCATAGAATACCTTATTGCAAGAATACTCCGTAATTTCCAAAGTTATCAACACACACATTAGGGCTGCGTATGTGAAATCTACCTAAAGAATAACCTAACGCCTTGCGCTAATCAAGTTCAATTCCTAGGAGCATTAAGTTTCAGAAATAGGCTAATCAATGCAATTGAAATACATTGCGCAAACAATTCGAACAAAGGTCAATTTCTACATATGAATACAAGGATGTATCACTACAACCTAGCATCATATCATGCTACTCGTATTCAAGGTTATCGCTCGATGAAAACCCTAAAATAGCTATAGATATGGATGTGAGTTCAATCAATTCTAGACTCGACTAAACAAACATTCAATCATATTGCAATCCATCAATCATGCAATTATTATAACCCGTAGGAAGTGAACGATAATATTGAGAGAAAAACTAATTCATAAAAATCATAACTTGGTTGCAAAATCCAACTACATCTTCAACCAATAATAAAAACTTAGTTACTTGTGTTTTTGGAAATCATCATAGAAAGCATAGAAGAAAACTATCATGTGAAACCCTAGAACAAAAGTAGAAGTCTCCCTAATGGAGATATCTCTAGGTTTAGAGAAAAAGTTCTATTTATATGCTTTTCTCCCCATAAGGATACTTTCCCAAAATTAGGTTGATTCTTCTCAAAACCCGTCTCCAAGTTGGTCCACCAAGCCCAGGAGTGAAAAATATGTCTCTGGAATTTTGGGTCCAAAAGCGTCGCCGGAATTGCTGACGTCATCGCCGGAATCCGGTCACCGTCGCCGGAATCCGGCCGTCGGAAAATCATCTCTGGCCGCTTGAACTTGCCTCCGGCTACTGACGCTGTCACAAGACATTTTACACTTCCAGTATCTCAACTCCCTTCTCTGCAGTCCACACATTCACAAAATACCATCTAAACCATTCCTTGTCTCTTGCGAAAACGCGCCCAAAAGCGTGATGCGTAGCTCATATGTCCGGCCGTCGATTCTTGCATCCGACTCATACCCCCTTCGCGATTCACTGAAATATTGCGATCGACACTCTAAGCTCCGAAATCCGACAACCGGAAGTATGCTCACCGGCTTACCAATCTCGCTCCATTTTCGCACTATTTCTGCGACACAGCTCAGGCCATTCTCAGCCTGCGAATTCTGTCAATTCCACCAATCCAGCACCCTGCAGCTCATTGCACAACACTAAATTGCAGTCCCATTCATAGCAGCAACACAAGCATTCACACTTCAATCACAATCATAACCACAGCCCGGACACTGCTCCCGGCTTCCACATGCCGAGCCGCTGACCTCACCGACTGCCATACCTAGCTCGGCTCGGAACCACGCAGTTTGCTCTATTCTCTCAGGCCTAGCCACTCTGCATTGCAGCACCATCATTTCACAGTATTCTCCTTGTTTCAGTTGCGATTCCTTCTATCAATTCATCGTCTTGCCAAGCCATTACACTAACATGTCATCACTTCGAACCGCCAGCGCCATAGCATGTATCCCATCAACAACAGCATAATCTGCCCCAAGTGGCTCAAAGCTCGAACCATACCATCAATGCAGCTCCCTGTTCCATAGCCTCACTCCATCTGCGACAACAGCTCTGCACCAGCTCAGCTGTACAAGCTCACCTAATTGCCCTTGGCTCTCCACTTCACCCGCACCTGGTATTCACCTATAATCATATTCACAGCCAACACCAGTTCCTCCTGTGTCACCAACACCCTAGCCCCGATCGAGTGTCACGAGATCAAGCCATATTGCCATATAACCCTGCAGCTGCATATTGCCAAACACCAGCCTCCACCTGCACTTTCAGCTCTCGACTCAATCCCCTGAAATCATCAGTTCACGGCTACACTCTCATCTTCTTGTCCCTTGCTTCACATTCCCAGCTACCACCATCTGCAATACCAGCATCTCTGGCACTTCCTCATCATACACTTGTAGCTCTCTCTTGTCAGACCCCTGCATTGCCATCAGCTGCATCACTCAGCTCAAACCATCTCCCTTAGCTCAAACCAGTGTTCTTCCATTCAACTCCATTTCCACGCAACCTCATGTTACTCCTCCCGAGCTCAACTGCCACTCATAGCCTTCCACTCAATCAAGCCCAGCTCATTCCCTTTCTTGCACAGAAGTCGAACCATGGATAGTAGCTGCCATTATAACCAGTTTGCAGCTCCATTGCCTGAAAAGACCATTCCCAGCTCTCCAACAAGCTGCCACTGCCATTACTCAACAGCATCATACCACATTAACCTGCTCTTTCTTCTTAGCTTCTCTCAGCTTGGAACTGAACTTCAAAACCCACCAGAACTGTTGGCAATGCTAGTTCAGGCATTATCACAAGCATCTTATGTGCCATTATGCTGATGTTCACCATTATGAACTGTTGTTGATCCTAACCAATTCCATCTCCTTCCCTGCAACATACACACAAACCCCATTCATTTAAACATTCAATAGACTCAAATCCCTCCTTCAATCTCCCTGTTCATCATCGTCAATCAACGGCAGAGCTTGTGTTCCTTCTCGGAATTTCCAGTGATAAACCAAACAAACCAAAACGATCCCTGGTTCGTATTCTTACTTCAAATCCTGTCCAGAGCCCATTGATCGCTTTCCCATCTCAAATTCTCTCTCAACCATGGCTTAACACTTCAAAGTTCTACCCTTGGCTCGCCGGCAGCAGCAGTATAGGGTAGTGGTCTTGGTGTTGTTAAGAAATCAAAGGGCTAAATGACCCTCGGTCTAGTATAGAACTGGGATGGCTATTAGCACCCACTGATTCGATATGGGCACCCTCCATTCAAAGTTTCCTGCATAATTCTGTCGGTTCCAGAGGACTGACAGGCTTAATCATCGATTTTGTTCATAACTTCTCATGCAATGTTGGAGTGACCTCATTCTTTCGTCGTTGGCTTCGGATTTTCGCTCCAATGAGTGACTTCTTCTCCTTCTTTTACTCCAAATGACTCCAAAGTACCTAAATACTCAAAAGCACACATAAGATACATAATTTACAAGAAAACTCGCAAAGAAAGCATAAATACTAGATATTAAATACGGTGTATTCTACACCTATCAAATTCCCCCACACTTAGACTTTGCTAGTCCTCGAGCAAATCAAACAAAATAAAATACAACAACTCCGTGTCGTCGAGGCTACGGTCACTTTTGGCATAAATAACAAGCCTTTAAACCCCTAGGTGTCCCTAGTGGACGAGTTATAGTCTCGTGAAGGTTTACTAGAGATCTACCTACAAAACCTATATTTCAAACTCCGTCTATTCGTGACAAATCAATGAACGAATCCAAAATGACTACAGGAGGAGGTACCTTGCAAATTCAATTCAATTATTAGTAAATAAACTCTAATTAGATAGTCGAACAAGCCACAATACTCGGAAACTAACAAACCACAATCACAATGAAAAGATAAAGAAGATGGATAAAGATGTAGATGTTGGCGAATATTCACAAGTGTTCGATGTTTCCCATATCTGTCAAGGTCATCGCTAAGATGAACCTAATCCTATTGGATTGAGCTACTTCGTGCTGAATGCTACATCAAATCAATTGGCATATACAAGGGAACCAAGAGTGACTTTATTCAACACAATAATATTTTTTTTTTTTTTTATGATTGGATCAAACTGGATCCAATTTCTCTTTTCTTTTTTTTTTCTTTAGACGGCATGATTAGATCTTTTGGATCCAAGCGCATGCTTCTTGTCAGCAAGTACATGATAGTTGCCTTGGATCCTGCATTCCACGCTTGTTTAGGCGACGGAGACAGGGGACTACGTTTCACACATACTTTGCTATTCCCAAGTGTCTTTTTATTCCGTTTTGGTCTAATTGATCGGTCCTTTTTTTCTTTTTTTTTTTTTTTTTTTTTTTTTTTTTAATTTTTTTTTCTAGTAACTCAACCACTCTATTTCATCCTAGCAGTAATAACACGTCGATTTTTAGTGACCCACCAAAGCACTTAGAGAACAATAGATAAATATGGAAAAATAAAAATAGAATGTGATATGGTGATATTCCGAGATATGGTAACAACTATCATGTTAATTTGTGATTTCTGAGCTATATTCTTCCCTTTTAGTTAATTGGTTCCTCAACTCCTGCATTCAAAATGGTTCCATCCACTAATGGTGTCAAAAACAAACATATAAATGCTCCCCCACACTTAAACTTCACATTGTCCTCAATGTGTAAAACCGAAAATTCTGAATTCTGACGTAACAGCAGATAAAACGCAAAAACTGTGCAAATTGGTAAGGAATTTGGAAAAACTCCATTTCACAAAAGTTGTTCACCTACGTGTTTTCTACACAGTGTCAAAATTTCACAGTGTTTCGATAAACGGTCTGACAGTTATGGTCTCTGGAATGAACTACGCGCAGTCTGAAATTTTCTGACGAAAAGGTATTCATCATAATTCTCTTCTAAGATAGATTACGGACTCAATGAAATTAAACATAGGGATGCAAATATGATATGAAAACAGTAAAAATAAATAAACGAAACAAAAATAAAAAGAAAAAGGATAAGAGATACAAAACCGGTGGGTTGCCTCCCACTAAGCGCTTGTTTTAAAGTCGACGGCCCGACTTAGCTTCTTGTAAGATTCATTCCCCATACACCAATAATCGGAAAAGTTGGGGATCCGTCCATAGAACCTGTTTTGCAAACACTAGCTTCACACAAATATTAGTAACATAAAGCAAAAGTGAAGCTATGAACCGATAAAAGCTTCCCCCACACTTATTCTTGTCCACACTTGGAAGTGTATAAAGAATATAGAAGTCGGGTACATCCACGGTTTCTTGTTCCATAACCTGCATAGTATGAGAATCAAGTGTCTCTAATGGCGGAAAACGAGAAACAAAGTCATCCAACAATATTCTCGAAGCACATACATTCAAACCAATAAGAGGTAAAGGAGAAGAAACAATAGGCAAAGGGTTAGATAAACCTTGCACAATCTCTTGTATCACGGAATCCTCTTCATCCTTGAAAAACTCAAGCGAATTAGTCACCTCTTGGATATCATGGTCCTCTATCAAACCTTGCAACCATTCCTCGTCCGTTTCTGCCTTAACCAAAGTATCGACATAAACATCATCATTATAAACATTCACAAGTTCAATTGGGTCTTCCACAATATTGGTCAAAACGGTCTCATTCTCAACATACTCCTCCTTGTTATAAGGCACATACTCTTTTGCGGATCCAAATTTTATCATAAGAAACTTTTTTAGAACACTCGAAAATGCATCATCCTCAAGCTCCACCCTTTGAATAGGCTCTTGATCATTATTAAGATCAATGCTTTGAGTAATCTACACAAGTGTCGACACATTCCTCTTCGTCTTCATCTTGATCCCAAAAAGACTCCATTGTACACTCCTCGGGGATGTCACCATGAGTTGGTTCAAACGATGTATTTTCATAATAATCATCCTCACTATCATAGTCATCATAAGGTTGTTCCTCGCTGAATTTAGTGTTACTTATCTCTAACTCATCCTTTTGAATAGGTGAATGATCATTATTACGATCAAGAGTTGAGTTAACTACACAAATATCAACAAAAGTCCCCCGAAGGTTCGCCTTTTCAACATAACTATTCATTTCCTCCTTGTATTCTTCAATGCCTTGTCTTAAAGTGGAAACACCTTTTTGAAGCTCTTGGAGTGTTCCATCCAAATTCTCGAATATAGCATTCCATTTGTTGGTAAAACTCATTCGACATAGACAAAGTAGAATCACTTACCTCGGTATTGTTAGGCCAATTATATTCCCTTTGAATGGGTGGATGATCATAACTACGATCAAAAATTGGGCCAAACATACCATGAGCACAATCGGTTGATGAAATTGGTTCTACGCTTGGTTGTCTACAAATTGACTCCATGCTGTCCATAAATTGTTGCATCTCATCTACCAAACTAGAGGAAAAATTAATAGGAAAACAACTATTCTCCCCTCCTTGTGGTTGCTCACTTACATAACCACCATAAGAAGGTTGATATGTATGAGAATAACTCATAAGGTACGTGGAGTATTGATCATAGCCAAAGGATTGGTTTTGATTATACTCCCCATAAGGGTGATAGTTTTCATGTTGTTGAGGTTGAAACCCGTATCCATCGTTCCAATATGCTCCTTCCATAGAAATAAGCACCTGAAATAAGATTCTCAAACCAAGGTTAAAACCCAGAAAATAAGAAAATATAAAACAAAAACTAAATACGAAAATAAGAAACCAAAAACAATTAACAACCGCTGCCTCCCCGGCAACGGCGCCAAAATTTGATCGCGGTCGTAAGCGACACAAATATAATTACACTTTCTTACTACTCAAAATATAAATATAGCAAGGGCAAGAAAGGATCGATCCCACAGAGAGGTCTAGGTTGTCAAATTGTTATGGTTTCCTATATAAAACACCCGGAAGAATTTCTGATTGTGTAAATAAAAATAAACAAAAAGCAAATAAACAAAGCACGCAAATCAAGGATGTGAAAATATTGGATAAAGGTTTCATCTTCAATTGCAAACAAGTTTATGAATGTATGAATAGAATTCGTATTTAATCTCGCTATCATCAAAAGCCATAGAATACCTTATTGCAAGAATACTCCGTAATTTCCAAAGTTATCGACACACACATTAGGGCTGCGTATGTGAAATCTACCTAAAGAATAACCTAACGCCTTGCGCTAATCAAGTTCAATTCCTAGGAGCATTAAGTTTCAGAAATAGGCTAATCAATGCAATTGAAATACATTGCGCAAACAATTCGAACAAAGGTCAATTTCTACATATGAATACAAGGATGTATCACTACAACCTAGCATCATATCATGCTACTAGTATTCAAGGTTATCGCTCGATGAAAACCCTAAAATAGCTATAGATATGGATGTGAGTTCAATCAATTCTAGACTCGACTAAACAAACATTCAATCATATTGCAATCCATCAATCATGCAATTATTATAACCCGTAGGAAGTGAACGATAATATTGAGAGAAAACTAATTCATAAAAATCATAACTTGGTTGCAAAATCCAACTACATCTTCAACCAATAATAAAAACTTAGTTACTTGTGTTTTTGGAAATCATCATAAAAAGCATAGAAGAAAACTATCATGTGAAACCCTAGAACAAAAGTAGAAGTCTCCCTAATGGAGATATCTCTAGGTTTAGAGAAAAGTTCTATTTATATGCTTTTCTCCCCATAAGGATACTTTCCCAAAATTAGGTTGATTCTTCTCAAAACCCGTCTCCAAGTTGGTCCACCAAGCCCAGGAGTGAAAAATATGTCTCTGGAATTTTGGGTCCAAAAGCGTCGCCGGAATTGCTTGACGTCATCGCTGGAATCCGGTCACCATTCGTGCGGAATCCGGCCGTCGGAAAATCATCTCTGGCCGCTTGAACTTGCCTCCGGCTCTTGTAAATCACGTCACAAGACATTTTACACTTCCGGTATCTCAACTTCCCTTCTCTCGCATTTCAAACATTCACAAAATACCATCTAAACCATTCCTTATCTCTTGCGAAACGCATCCAAAAGCGTGATGCGTAGCTCATATGTCCGGCCGTCGATTCTTGCATCCGACTCATACCCCCCTCGCGATTCACTGAAATATTGCGATCGACACTCTAAGCTCCGAAATCCGACAACCGGAAGTATGCTCACCGCTTACCAATCTCGCTCCATTTTCGCACTATTTCGCGACACGCCTCGAGCCATTCTCGGCTGCACGAATTCATCAATTCCACCAATCCAAGACTCTGCAGCTCATTGCACAACACTAAATTGCAGTCCCATTCATAGCAGCAACACAAGCATTCACACTTCAATCACAATCATAACCACAACCCGGACACTGCTCCCGGCTTCCACATGCCGCCGAGCTCGCCAGACCTCACCCGACTCCGCCATACCTAGCTCGGCTCGCACACGGAGCTGCTCTATTCTCTCGAGCCTAGCCACTCGCATTGCAGCACCATCATTTCACAAGTATTCTCCTTGTTTGATTGCGATTCCTTCTATCAATTCATCGTCTTGCCAAGCCATTACACTAACATGTCATCACTTCGAACCGCCAGCGCCATAGCATGTATCCCATCAACAACAGCATAATCTGCCCCAAGTGGCTCAAAGCTCGAACCATACCATCAATGCAGCTCCCTGTTCCATAGCCTCACTCCATCTGCGACAACAGCTCTGCACCAGCTCAGCTGTACAAGCTCACCTAATTGCCCTTGGCTCTCCACTTCAGCTGCACCTGGTATTCACCTATAATCATATTCACAGCCAACACCAGTTCCTCCCAGGTCAGCCAACACCCTAGCCCGAATCAGTGTCACAGACCAAGCCATATTGCCATATAACCCTGCCGCTGCATATTGCCAAACACCAGCCTCCACCTGCACTTTCAGCTCTCGACTCAATCCCCTGCGACCATCAGTTCACGGCTACACTCTCATCTTCTTGTCCCTTGCTTCACATTCCCAGCTACCACCATCTGCAATACCAGCATCTCACTATGCAAGAAATACTTCCTCATCATACACTTCCTCGTAGCTCTCTCTTGTCGGACCCTGCATTGCCATCGGCTATCACCATTCGCAGCATCACTCATTGCTCAAAACCAGTGTTCTTCCATTCAACTCCATTTCCACGCAACCTCATGTTACTCCTCCCGAGCTCAACGCCACTCATAGCCTTCCACTCAATCAAGCCCACTCATTCCCTTTCTTGCACTAAGTCGAACCATGGATAGTAGCTGCCATTATAACCGCTTTGCAGCTCCATTGCTCGAAAAGACCATTCCCGCTCTCCAACAAGTCCGCCATCGCCATTACTCAACAAAGACATCATACCACATTAACTGCTCTTTCTTCTTAGCTTCTCTCGACTTGGAATCGAACTTCAAAACCCACCGAATCTGTTGGCAATGCTAGTTCAGGCATTATCACAAGCATCTTATGTGCCATTATGCTGATGTTCACCATTATGAACTGTTGTTGATCCTAACCAATTCCATCTCCTTCCCTGCAACATACACACAAACCCCATTCATTTAAACATTCAATAGACTCAAATCCCTCCTTCAATCTCCCTGTTCATCATCGTCAATCAACGGCAGAGCTTGTGTTCCTTCTCGGAATTTCCAGTGATAAACCAAACAAACCAAAACGATCCCTGGTTCGTATTCTTACTTCAAATCCTGTCCAGAGCCCATTGATCGCTTTCCCATCTCAAATTCTCTCTCAACCATGGCTTAACACTTCAAAGTTCTACCCTTGGCTCGCCGGCAGCAGCAGTATAGGGTAGTGGTCTCGGTGTTGTTAAGAAATCAAAGGGCTAAATGACCCTCGGTCTAGTATAAAACTGGGATGGCTATTAGCACCCACTGATTCGATATGGGCACCCTCCATTCAAAGTTTCCTGCATAATTCTGTCGGTTCCAGAGGACTGACAGGCTTAATCATCGATTTTGTTCATAACTTCTCATGCAATGTTGGAGTGACCTCATTCTTTCGTCGTTGGCTCCGGATTTTCGCTCCAATGAGTGACTTCTTCTCCTTCTTTTACTCCAAATGACTCCAAAGTACCTAAATACTCAAAAACACACATAAGATACATAATTTACAAGAAAACTCGCAAAGAAAGCATAAATGCTAGATATTAAATACGGTGTATTCTACACCTATCAATAGAACAACCAATCCTTAGCACTATCCATTAAAGAGAAACGGAAAACTTTCAACATTGCACCATCCGCTGCAACATCCGTTGGAAGCATGGCCGTGACAATGGTGTGGAAGTCCATAAGATGTTTGTTTGGATCTTCATTCACCATGCCATGGAACTTTGGTAATTCTCTAAGCAACCCCGGTTTAATTTCAAAAGTAGAGTCCGTTTGAATACACCCCTGTTGTATATCAAGCCTATGAGAAGCCAAGTCCTTGAGTGAACGATTTGCATCACCCATTGCTTCTTCTTCTTCCACATGTGGTTCGTCTACGATTGGAACCTCTTTTTCCTCTTCTTGTTGTTGGAAAATCTCTTCTCCTACTTCCAACTCGTGCTCGTCCGTTGTGTCTTGACTTGGTTGGAGTATTGTGCCTCGTCGAGTAGCTATCCCGCACCTTGGATAATTCCAATCCTTAGAAGCCAGGGATTAGGCACCTGCAAACAATTCTCGCAAACAAGTGAGAAACAAGACAAGAAACAAAAAGCAAAGATGAAAGAAGAAATTGTAAAAAGAAACTAAAAACTTAATAACTAGCCGTATGCCTCCCCGACAACGGCGCCAAAATTTGATCATTGTCAGATCGTCAAAAATAATTTCACTTTCCTAAAGTATATGATAAGAAAGAGTTCGTATCCACAGAGAGGCGATTGTAGTTATTTCGTAATCAATTTCTTAAAGTAACCAATTGGGGGATTTCTTATTTCTATTTAAACAATAAAAACAAATTAAAAGCAAAGTAAATTGTAGAGAGTAATCAATGGAGAGAGATATTGGTCAAGGAATTCATCTTCAATCTTAGACATGTGCTTGCTTATATGAATAGAATTACGATTTAATCTCTTGTTTTATCAAAAGCCTAGAGAATCAAGAAAGCAAGATAATCTATTAATTTCTCAAGTTCATTAACACACACATTAGGGCTGCGTATGTGAATCCTACCTAAAAAATAACCTAACGCCTTGCGCTAATCAAGTTCAATTCCTAGGAGCATTAAGTTTCAGAAAT
This sequence comes from Papaver armeniacum, assembly GCA_023531295.1. NCBI lineage: Eukaryota > Viridiplantae > Streptophyta > Magnoliopsida > Ranunculales > Papaveraceae > Papaver > Papaver armeniacum. The sequence goes on along the minus strand of JAJJWW010019171.1, from coordinate 233,587 downwards.
AGGCTAATCAATGCAATTGTCATGCGTTGCGCAAAACAATTCGGACAATGGTCAAACTCTACATATGATTACGAGAGTGTATCACTACAAACCGTAAACATATCATGCTACTTGTATTCAAGGTTATCGCTTGATGAAAAACCCTAAAATAGCTATGGACTAAGATGCAAGTTCAATTAATTGGCCACTTAACTAATCAAACACCATAATCCTATCACAATACTTCAATCATGTGATCATAAAAACCGCAGAGAATTGAACGATAAACAAGAGAGAAAACTAATACATAAAGCAAACACAAGTTTTAGAAATCGGACTACATCCTTAACCAATAATAGAGAATTTAGCTTCTCATAGCTATGGAGTTCATCACAAAAATATGAGTTGAATTAAAGAAGAAGATGAACAAAAGCAAACCCTAGTTGCGTAACCAAAAACGGCTCTCCAAAATTCCAAGAATAAGATATAAGATGTTGTAGAAGACCTTCCCTTTTATAGCTTTCTCCAACTTCTAAAACTAGGTCTAGTCTTCAAAGTCCATTAGGTGAGAATCCACCAAGCCCACAAGAAGGAGAAACCCGTGTAGAAAATACGCCCCAAAAACGGTCGCCGGAAGTCTGGGATTGTGGCCGGAAATCGTCCGGAAAAGTGCCCAGAAAAACGGCTCCGGTGACCGGCAAAGTCCGCCCGGTCATCGGTCAACGGGTCAACTTGTCAGCGGGTTGGATCGGCGGGTCAACTCGGTCAACACCGAGTCAACGAGTCAGAGAGAGTCAGGATGAGAGTCGATTATGACTCAGATGTGAGTCAGCTGTGCATGATAGCTAACTGGGCTCTGCTGATCTGAGTTTATTTGATTTGCCAGGCCAAAGCAATTTTTCACAAGCCAAATTCTGTGTTGCACCAGGATGGTGCATCACTACTTCAATCCCAGCCATAATGGCTTGCACACTTCCCTTGTAATATCTACTTCCAACTCCAGACACAGTCAATTCATCACAGAATGCAACCATTTCAATCCCCCATGCACTCTTAGCTCAAACAATACCACCTGCAATACCCATTCCTCCATGCTTACACTACTCAGCCTGAGATCCCAAAACACCAGTTCCATCATTGCATTGTTGTCACCAGCCACATACCCATATATATTCAACTCTTGTGCACCTTCATCACATATTCTTCCATCTGATGCCAGACAAACACACCCAGCATCAACATCAAACTCCACTCTCTATTTCAGTAGCCTGCACTTCAACTCCAGGTAACAATGACAAAGCATTCGCACCTCACTCGACTCTGCAATTCATTCTTGCCAGCTCAATCTCATCACTATACATTCTTCACTAAGTCCATCCCAACACCACACACACCGCATTGCCATTAGCATCATAACCTTGAGTTCCAGGATCAATCACCCGGTCCCATTAGCTTTGCCATTCCTCGTATTGCAACTCTCCGCCTCGGCTTCTACAAAACACCACAACCACCATTTGCACTCGATTGCTATCTTTCCCCTGTAATTCAATTCCAGCTGCCATACGCAAGAACCCTGTACTTAGCCATTGAGCCATGGTCAACAGCTCAAATCCCAGCTGCACCAACAATCTCAGTTCCTCCTCTTACATCCTGTTCTTGCCCTGCAAAACTACCAACACATCCACCAACACCAGCTGCTGCTCCCTGCCTGCAATTTCCTTAAACTCAGAGCACAAACCAACCTAGCACCATCTCTGCAATGCCAGCTTGCCTCTCTCAGTCACCTGCAACCTTCTTTCTTGCAATATCTGGTCATAACCTGACCCAAATGTCTGCAGCAAACCCACTTCTTTCTCATTTCCTTGTAGCTCTTCTCAGCAGCATGAACACTCTCTCACTTGAATCTTGAATCAACATAACCCATCTTCTCACTGCTTCATCCTTACCAATTGCATCTCCTAACTACAACAGCTCCATACATCCTGTAGCTCAGTTCCAATGGCCAATTGCACCACCAGCAACACTGTTGCCTTTGTTCATTTCAAACTCAGTAGCTTCATAATACCCATTTGCAATGAGAACCCATTCTTGCTTCTCAACCTGCAATTTCATCCATTAAACCCAGTCACCACCATTACCAACAGCTTCTCGATCTTAACCCTCAACAATTCTCACCCAGTTTCTACATCTGAGATTCAACAGCAACCCTCCTTCGAAATCAACCACAGCAGCTTCCAATCTCAACTCAAATCCTTAACCCATCTCTCAATTTTCAATTACAACCCATCAGTTCAACACAGTCACATTCCTCAGATCCCCTTTTTCTCCGACAACATCAAAACGAACCCTTGCCATTATTCTTCATCTGCTATTCATGGCAGCAGCCATCATCCTCTTCATCTCTCAAAATCAGCTCTTCAATTTCTCAATTTCTCTGCCTATCTCTCAGTGAATTCAATCTCCCTAACCTTATTTCTCAGATTCAAAACAAAAGAGAAAAATGGTTTCTCTCGATTGAAACTAGGGTTATAGTTGGGAGTGGTTATGGATTGATAAGGGCTAGCCAAAGTTCCCAGCCCCTTATCCACAGCTGATTCTGTATTTAGTGCTCTTCCGAATAGAGTTGTCCCTTAACGAACTGTAGACTGTCTTTAGTGAACTGTCAGATGGTTGCTCCTTAACTTTGACCAGGCTCCAGATAGTTTTATCCTGTAAAATGACGGCTTTGCCCTTTTTGCTCAATTTTGGATTATTTCTTCTCCTTTTCCTCCGTGCGACTCCCGAGTATCTAATAACTCAAAAACACACATAAGATACATAATTCACAAGAAAAATAGCAAAGAAAGCGTAACTACTAGATAGTAAATACGGTGTATTCTACACCTATCAGATTCCCCCACACTTAGACTTTGCTAGTCCTCGAGCAAATCAAACAAAACAATAAAATACAACAACTCCGTGTCGTCGAGGCTACGGTCACTTTTAGCATAAATAACAAGCCTTTGAACCCCTAGGTGTCCCTAGTGGACGAGTTATAGTCTCGTGAGGGTTTACTAGAGATTTACCCACAAAACCTATGTTTCCAACTTACTAGTTATCCGTAATGATAGCATCCAACGCGCTAAGAAGACATAGAGATTCTCGCACACTAGTCATAAGAAGTTAGACACATAAATGAACACAATCTCATTCTTAAAAGTTGAGAGAGAGATAACCATCCCTTCTCGACTAAAATTCGGGTTCGGAGTGATCAAAAGTCTCGACTCTGCCTCACAAGAAAGGGTTTTATGAAATTGCTCTCAATAATAAACAGCTTTTTATGGGTCACACATGTGTCCAGGTTGGAATGAAGAGAGAATCCTGAGACACGTTGAATGGTAGGAAGGCTTAACCCTCCGAAATATTTTGAAAACCCACATCTTTTATATATTTTTGAAAACCCATTTTTCTGACGATCTCTTCAAAGGAAATCAACCATTTAACGAAGGTGGGAATATGCTTACTTACAAAGTGAATTCGTTCGGCGTGCAGCTAGCACCACTCTCACAAAGATCCATAGAAACGTCTTCGGTCTTCTATCGGTGTCTTCATCTTCGTCTTCGGTCTTCAACTCTTGATGATAACTCTCGAACCTCGTAGAATCTCGACAATATGATTCTTTCCTCAAATTTCTTGTCGCTTGAAACTTCATTATAGATATTCCTTCTTTCCATAGGATTTATTGAAAGAATACAAAAATAAAAACAAACTATACAAACCCAAATATTTATTTATTTATTTATTTTTTTTTTTTTTTTTTGAGAAATCAAACAAATATAAAATAAAAATAAAACAAAATAAAAACTATTAACAAACCTAAAATTTTTCTCTTGTCTCTTTGTTTTTTTTTTTTTTTTTTTTAGTTTTTTTTTTTTTTTTTTTTGAGACAAGAGAAAAATAAATACAAAATAAAATAAAATACAAAGGCCATGGTGTAAGTACTTTACCACTTGATTCTTCACAACTTATATGTCTTGATATCTTAGACTTCTCGAATTCTCATCCTTTATAATTTTCCACTCTTGTATAATAGTCTTCAACTTATAAAAATTTTGCTCCTGTTTGTTGCTTTACTCAAATCAAATCTGCCCATTTCGTCTCAAGTTGCTTGTAAACCTCGAACGTATTCAACTTTCCTTCAAATTTGTGATGCTCCTCTTGTTGATGATGATGGTGTTTTTATGGACCTGTTGGTGTAGAGAGATAAGGTGGATGGTGCTAACTGCGAACAAGATCACAAGTGGTATGTAAGTTAGCAATTCGATGTCACCAACATGGTTGATAAAAATAGCACTCAAGAGATCAAAATAGTGCTTCTATGGTGGGAAATTGGGCAGCTCACCATTCTGCCCGGAATTTACGTACGGTGACACACACTCTAAAAGCACAATTTAGACAGGTACAAAGAATTGAAGGTTGGTGCCTCACATTATGTAACATGGGTAGTCTCCACTATAGGGGATCACTTGTTCTAATACCGAATTCATCGCACCTTATTTGCCACCGGCATGGTTAAATCCAACTTTAACTCTCATACAATTAAGAAACCCGATCATGTTCTCTCATCTCTAAGTTCAGTCACTAGTGTGAGATTCTCGATGTAATCTTAGCGACATGTATACTATGTGACTCTAAACTAACTACAAGTTGGAGTTTTCTTATTCACTAGTTACACAAAAAGTTGAAAAATTGCAAAAATTTACACAAACCACTCCCCCACACTTAAACTTTACATTGTCCTCAATGTAATTGAATCGTCCAAAGAAAGTCAAGGTGGGAAATCCTAACGGAAAAGTGACAAAAAATCAGAAAAAGTAAAAACATGACAAGAAAAGAAAATAAAAGATAAGAGATACAAAACCGATGGGTTGCCTCCCATTTAGCGCTTGGTTTAAAGTCGTCAGCCCGACTATCTCCTTGCTTTCTATGACTCCTCCAGAGGGAGTATTTCCACAAGATTAACTCCTTCCACGACATCCGAAGAGAAGTTCTCATAATATGGTTTCAACCGGTGCCCATTCACTTTAAGTTCATTACCTGTAGCTAAACTACGAATTTCCACTGCACCATGAGAAAACACATTAGTCACAATAAAAGGTCCAATCCAACGTGACCTTAATTTACCCGAAATAATTGCAAACGAGAATTAAACAAAAGCACTTTCGCCCAATGCAAAATTGTTTCTTAGAAATCATATTATCATGAAAAGCTTTCGTTTTTTCCTTGTAAATCCGTGAGATTTCAAATGCATCATTGCGAATCTCCTCTAGCTCTTGAAGTTGTAGCTTTCTTTGCTTTCCAGCCCCATCCAACTCCATATTGCATTGCTTAATAGCCCAAAACGCCTTATGCTCAATTTCCACGGGTAAGTGACAAGGTTTACCATACACAAGCCTAAAAGGAGACATCCCAATAGGTGTTTTATATGCGGTTCTATACGCCCACAAAGCATCATTAAGTCGCGAACTCCAATCTTTCCTTGTGGGATTCACTGTCTTTTCAAGAATGGATTTCACCTCTCGGTTGGAAACTTCGGCTTGTCCATTTGTTTGTGGATGGTAGGGAGTTGCAATCCTATGCGACACATTGTACTTCCTTAACAAGCTTTGCAAGAACCTGTTTTTGAAATGTGAACCTCCATCGCTAATTATAGCCCTTGGAATACCAAACCTTGCAAATATATTAGCTTGCACAAAATCTGAAACAACTTTAGAATCATTAGTCAAGGCGGCCTTAGCTTCCACCCATTTCGAGACATAATCCACAACAAGCAAAATATAATAATTCCCATTAGAATTGACAAAAGGGCCCATAAAATCAATTCCCCATACATCAAAAACCTCCACAAATTGAATAATAGTTTGCGGCATTTGATTTCGAGCACCTAGATTGCCGGGTTCTTTGGCACCTATCACATGTGATACAAAATGCATGTGCATCCTTAAACAAAGTTGGCCAAAAGAAACCACATTCTAATACCTTGAGAGCGGTTCTCTTACTCCCAAAGTGTCCTCCACAAGCATATGAGTGGCAAAAAGACAAGATAGAATTAAATTCAATTTCGGGAACACACCTACGTATTACTTGGTCACTACAATGCTTCCATAAGTATGGATCATCCCATATGTATTGGTTTCCTAACTTCTTAAGTTTGTCCCTCTCAAAGACGAGACAAGTTCTTTGGGATTTGTTTAGACACTAAGTAATTAACAATATCAGCGTACCATGGTTCTTCAAAGGCAATGGAGAATAGTTGCTCGTCCGGAAACTTTCACGCAACGGGATAGTCTCCTTGTCCACAGCAAGTCGGCTCAAATGATCCGCAACGGTGTTCTCAATTCCTTTCTTGTCTTTGATTTCAAGATCAAACTCTTGCAAGAGTAAAATCCATCGTATGAGCCTCGGTTTCGCCTCTTTCTTTGTAAGCAAGTATCTAAGTGCTGCATGATCAGAAAAGACAACAACTTTTGTACCAATTAGATAAGAGCGAAACTTTTCTAAAGCAAAAACAATGGCTAATAACTCTTTTTCAGTGGTTGTGTAGTTTTGTTGGGCCTCATTTAACGTTCTAGAAGCATAATAAATAGCATGAGGAAGCTTCCCCACACGTTGCCCAAGCACCGCACCAACCGCATAGTCACTTGCATCACACATGAGCTCAAAAGGCTTACTCCAATCCGGTGGTTTAATGATAGGGGCTGAAATCAAAAGTTCTTTCAAACGATTGAATGCCGCCACACACTTCTCATCAAAGTTAAAAACCACATCTTTTTGCAATAGGTTACAAAGTGGTGATGCTATCTTGGAAATATTCTTGATGAACCTACGATAAAACCTCCGCATGACCAAGAAAAGAACGTATCTCCCTCACCGTAGTGGGAGGGGTTAGAGCACGAATAAGGTCTATCTTAGATTTATCGACTTCCAAGCCTTTAGAAGATATTATATGGCCTAAAACTATGCCATGAGTTACCATGAAATGGCACTTCTCCCAATTTAGCACAAGATTTGTTTCAACACATCGTTCAAGGATTAGAGACAAATTGTTCAAGCAAAGGTCAAATGAATCACCAAAGACACTAAAGTCATCCATGAACACTTCGATTATGTTTTCAACATATTCCGAAAAGATACTTACCATACACCTTTGAAAGGTAGCAGGAGCATTGCATAAGCCAAAAGGCATCCTTCTATAAGCAAAAGTACCGAAAGGACAAGTGAAAGTGGTTTTCTCTTGGTCCTCCGGCGCTATCACAATCTGATTATAACCTGAATAGCCATCAAGAAAGCAATAGTAAGAGTGTCCAGCTAAACGTTCAAGCATTTGATCAATAAAAGGTAACGGAAAGTGATCTTTTCTAGTGGTGGCATTCAATTTCCTGTAATCAATACAAACCCTCCAACCGGTTTGCACACGAGTTGGGACAAGTTCATTCTTATCATTCTCCACCACCGTTACTCCCGATTTCTTTGGTACCACTTGTACTGGCTTACCCACTTGCTATCGGATATGGGGTAGATAACTCCCACGTCCAAAAGCTTGAGTATCTCCTTTTTCACAACTTCCATCATGGGAGGATTCAAACGACGTTGCGCTTCCCTTGTAGGCTTTGAATCATCCTCCACACGGATCTTATGCATACAAACGGCAGGGCTAATACCCTTGATATCGGCGATTGTCCATCCTATGGCCGTCTTGTACGTCCTTAGCACCCTTAGAAGTTTTTGCTCCTGTAATTCATTAAGCTCGTTAGAAACAATCACGGGTAAATCTTCGTTATCACCCAAGTACAAGTACTTTAAGTGACTTGGAAGAGGTTTCAATTCTAAACTTGGAGATTTAACAATAGATGGCACAAGTTTTTCATTATTGCAAGGTAAAGACGCATATGAAACATTCTTAGTTGCTGATTTTTCCGGTAATGAGTCGAGAGAACCAATAGTTTCTTTCATCTCATCACTATACGCATAACCATTGTCAATAGGTGTAGTGAGCACGGTTTCCAAAGTATCACCACCATTCAACTCAAACATTTGTTGCGCCAATGTGTCCATCACATCAATGGAGAAACAAGAGTGGACATCACTAGGATATCTCATCGTCTCGAAAATGTTGAAATGTATTATTTCTCCATCAAACTCCATAGTTAGCGTTCCCTTGTCAACATCAATAATGGTTTTTGCCGTTTTCATGAAGGGACGCCCAAGTAGCAATGGAAGAGACGAGTCCTAAGGAACCTTCATCCATCTCTAACATGCAAAAGTCCGGAAATACAAGTTGATTAACCCGCACAAGAACATCCTCAACAATACCCATTGGGTAGACATTAGAACGATCGGCTAATTGCAACACAATTCCAGCCTTTTTTAAGAGGACCAAGATCAAGTGAATTGTACATAGACGCAGGCATGACATTAACGGAAGCACCTAAGTCCAACATAGCTTTATTAAATGTGGTGTTACCAATTGTGACGGGAATGTCAAAACTACCCGGGTCCTTGCACTTAAGTGAGAGTTTGTGTTGTAAGATTGCCGAAGCATTCTCCCCCACACTAAGCACTTCATTACCTTTGAGCCTTTTCTTATTGGTACATAAGTCCTTCAACACCTTTGCATACTTTGGAACTTGCTTGATTGCATCTATGAGTGGTATGTTCACATGGATCTTTTTTAGAACGTCTAAAATCTCCTTTTCTAGTTCCGCCTTCTTAGAACTTGCAAATCTGCGAGGGAAAGGTAGAGGAGGAACATAAGTAGAAACCGGAGTTTTAGAGTTAGGAATAGGTACCTCAGAAGTTTGGGGAGAATCCTCGGTTTTCTCCTCCAAAACAGGTTCCTTTGGTGTTTCCACCACGCCCGAATCAAAGACTTCGGGTTGCACAAGTTGTGTACCACTTCTCAATGTAATTGCATTGACACCCTCTTTTGGGTTGATAGGTTGAGAAGGGAGTTTCCCACCATTTTGTGCCTTCAATTGATTCAACTCCATAGCCATAGAACCAACTTGAGTTTGCAACTCCTTAATCGAACTCTCCGTTCTTTGCATAAAAGATTTCAAAGAACTCCTCCATATTGGACCCCATTTGAGGTTGTTGTTGTTGTTGAAATTGTTGTCTCGGTTGGAATTGTTGTTGTTGAGGTTGAAATCCACTTGGGTTGTTGAAACTAGATTGTTGAACCGCTCCTTGCTTATTGGCATAGCTAAAATTGGGGTGATCTCTCCATCCCGGATTGTAAGTGTTGGAGTAGGGATCATACCGTCTTTGTTGATTTGGAAAGATCGCATTAGCTTGCTCGTCTTCATAAGATTGAGAGGAACTTGGTATCACCGCGGCTGCAACTTGTTGAAGCATTGCGTTCATGTTACCCATTTGTTGACGAAGCTCTTCAACCTCGCTCACTTCACTCACCCTTCTTAGAATCACATCCGAACCATGACTCAAAAATTATTGTGAGTTCGCTTCCATATTTTCAATCAACTCTCTAGCTTGTGCCACCGTTTTGTTAACTAGTGCACCACCACCCGCAGCGTCGAGGAGATTCCTATCACTTGATTGGAGTCCTTCATAGAAATATTGAATGATCATAGCATCACTAAATTGGTGGTGAGGGCAGCTTGCCACCAATCTCTTATATCGTTCCCAACATTCATATAGAGATTCTCCCACATTTTGCTTCATCCCACAAATCTCCTTGCGAATTTGAGTAGCCTTTGATGCGGAAAATATCTCTCTAAAAAGAGTTTCTTCATCCCATTCCATGTTGTGACACTTAGGGAGGTAAATAGAACAACCAATCCTTAGCACTATCCATTAAAGAGAAACGGAAAACTTTCAACATTGCACCATCCGCTGCAACATCCACTGGAAGCATGGCCGTGACAATGGTGTGGAAGTCCATAAGATGTTTGTTTGGATCTTCATTCACCATGCCATGGAACTTTGGTAATTCTCTAAGCAACCCCGGTTTAATTTCAAAAGTAGAGTCCGTTTGAATACACCCCTGTTGTATATTAAGCCTATGAGAAGCCAAGTCCTTGAGTGAACGATTTGCATCACCCATTGCTTCTTCTTCTTCCACGTGTGGTTCGTCTACGATTGGAACCTCTTTTTCCTCTTCTTGTTGTTGGAAAATCTCTTCTCCTACTTCCAACTCGTGCTCGTCCGTTGTGTCTTGACTTGGTTGGAGTATTGTGCCTCGTCGAGTAGCTATCCCGCACCTTGGATAATTCCAATCCTTAGAAGCCAGGGATTAGGCACCTGCAAACAATTCTCGCAAACAAGTGAGAAACAAGACAAGAAACAAAAAGCAAAGATGAAATAAGAAATTGTAAAAAGAAACTAAAAACTTAATAACTAGCCGTATGCCTCCCAAGAACGCGCCAAAATTTGATCATTTGTCGTGTCGTCAAAAATAATTTCACTTTCCTAAAGTATATGATAAGAAAGAGTTCGTATCCACAGAGAGGCGATTGTAGTTATTTCGTAATCAATTTCTTAAAGTAACCAATTGGGGGGATTTCTTATTTCTATTTAAACAATAAAAACAAATTAAAAGCAAAGTAAATTGTAGAGAGTAATCAATGGAGAGAGATATTGGTCAAGGAATTCATCTTCAATCTTAGACATGTGCTTGCTTATATGAATAGAATTACGATTTAATCTCTTGTTTTATCAAAAGCCTAGAGAATCAAGAAAGCAAGATAATCTATTAATTTCTCAAGTTCATTAACACACACATTAGGGCTGCGTATGTGAATCCTACCTAAATAATAACCTAACGCCTTGCGCTAATCAAGTTCAATTCCTAGGAGCATTAAGTTTCAGAAATAGGCTAATCAATGCAATTGTCATGCTTTGCGCAAAACAATTCGGACAATGGTCAAACTCTACATATGATTACGAGAGTGTATCACTACAAACCGTAAACATATCATGCTACTTGTATTCAAGGTTATCGCTTGATGAAAAACCCTAAAATAGCTATGGAATAAGATGCAAGTTCAATTAATTGGCCACTTAACTAATCAAACACCATAATCCTATCACAATACTTCAATCATGTGATCATAAAAACCAGCAGAATTGAACGATAAACAATAGAGAAAACTAATACATAAAGCAAACACAAGTTTTAGAAATCGGACTACATCCTTAACCAATAATAGAGAATTTAGCTACTCATAGCTATGGAGTTCATCACAAAAATATGAGTTGAATTAAAGAAGAAGATGAACAAAAGCAAACCCTAGTTGCGTAACCAAAAACGGCTCTCCAAAGTTCCAAGAATAAGATATAAGATGTTGTTGAAGACCTTCCCTTTTATAGCTTTCTCCAACTTCTAAAACTAGGTCTAGTCTTCAAAGTCCATTAGGTGAGAATCCACCAAGCCCACAAGAAGGAGAAACCCGTGTAGAAAATACGCCCCAAAAACGGTCGACGGAAGTCTGGGATTGTGGCCGGAAATCGGCCGGAAAAGTGCCCGGAAAACGGCTCCGGTGACCGGCAAAGTCCGCCCGGTCACCGGTCAACGGGTCAACTCGTTAGCGGGTTGGATCGGCGGGTCAACTCGGTCAACACCGAGTCAACGAGTCAGAGAGAGTCGGGATGAGAGTCAGATTATGACTCAGCTGTGCATGATAGCTAACTGGGCTCTGCTGATCTGAGTTTATTTGATTTGCCAGGCCAAAGCAATTTTTCACAAGCCAAATTCTGTGTTGCACCAGGATGGTGCATCACTACTTCAATCCCAGCCATAATGGCTTGCACACTTCCCTTGTAATCTCTACTTCCAACTCCAGACACAGTCAATTCATCACAGAATGCAACCATTTCAATCCCCCATGCACTCTTAGCTCAAACAATACCACCTGCAATACCCATTCCTCCATGCTTACACTACTCACCTGAGATCCCAAAACACCGAGTTCCATCATTGCATTGTTGTCACCAGCCACACCCATATATATTCAACTCTTGTGCACCTTCATCACATATTCTTCCATCGATGCTAGACAAACACACCCAAAGATCAACATCAAACTCCACTCTCTATTTCAAGAGCTTTGCACTTCAACTCTGTAACAATGACAAAGCATTCTGCACCTCGACTCCGACTCTGCAATTCATTCTTGCCACTCAATCTCATCACTATACATTCTTCACTAAGTCCATCCCAACACCACACACACCTGCATTGCCATTAGCATCATAACCTTGATTTCGGGATCAATCACCGGTCCCATTAGCCTGCCATTCCCTGTATTGCAACTCTCTGCCTCAGCTTCTACAAAACACCACAACCACCATTTGCACTCAGCTGCTATCTTTCCCTGTAATTCAATTCCAGCTGCCATACGCAAGAACCCTGTACTTAGCCATTGAGCCATGGTCAACAGCTCAAATCCCAGCTGCACCACCAATCTCAGTTCCTCCTCTTACATCCTGTTCTTGCCCTGCAAAACTACCAACACATCCACCAACACCAGCTGCTGCTCCCTGCCTGCAATTTCCTTAAACTCAGAGCACAAACCAACCTAGCACCATCTCTGCAATGCCAGCTTGCCTCTGGTAGGCCCGAAAGATGGGTAAATTTAATGGCCTACGCGTTATACCGCAAGTGCACGGTGTCTGGGTTGTAGAACTGGGCACGTACGAGTCGAACCACGAGACTTGTGGTGCTCTTGTATTGATCAAAGGCTTGCCTAAACTGAGTTTCAAGTGACAGAGTAACAAAAGGGTTGTAACATAGATATTTTTGTGCCATTACGGCTGATTTTTAGTGAAGAGAACCTAAACTAAGGTAAACAGTGAGATAAAGTGTTACTAAGGTCTCCAAATCCACCACTAACTCCTATTGTGTGTCAACTCAGTTGAGCTTTCTTGTCCTGTGATCGATAATGGCGGTGTCAAATCCACCATCTATCTAAGGGGTTTCTCCATGTAAAGCTTCAAATAACAGTGAGGGTACTAACCCGAGCATTAGTTATCTAATCAAGTATAACTAATCAAAGGAATTAGCATTTGGGTCTAATGCTTGAGCCGAAGCCTAGCCAATGCAAGTTTAAGCCTAACTACAATGCATACATGATATGCACTTTGAGAGTAAAGCAATGGAAAGCTAAAATTGAAGTTGTCTCGATATAAATTAGCACTCAAGAATAGTTCAACGAAATTTAACACAACATGGAAATTAGGGTTTCAATGAAACCCTAGCAAATTAAACTAAAACAACAATTAAATCTAATTGACAAAGACTTGGCTAATCCGGGCGTAGTTTCTACACAAACCCCTCGGTTGTATTTATACATCCAAAATCAACCAAACCTAATTTATTATAAAAATGAAAATAATTGGAAAACAGTTCAACCCATACTCTGATTTCGCTGTTCCCTTCTTCTGCGGCTCTCAGAAACGTCATGCATGGTTGTTGGCTAACCTAACCCTAGTTCTTATCTTCTCTAAGTTAGCTTCTAGGGTTGCAGAAGCTAAGAGAGAGAAAATAAGAGCTAGAGAGGTGGGTGGTGCGAGTGGCTTGTTGTGGTGATGATGGTGACGAAGAGATAAATGAGTTGGTGGTGGTGAGGCGGCTCTCTGCAAAGGCATGGGGGAGGAGGAGGCTGGGTTTGCGAGCTCGTGGGAAAGAGAAGAAAAAAAGAGAAGATGAGAAGAGAAATGAGTATGGGTCGATAGGGTATAGGGTATGGTGGCTTCGGCTGTGAGGCACGAACGGCGGGGATGATAAGAACGCTTCGCCGAGCGTAGGATCTAGCGGGTGGAGGATCCGAGCGGTGAGGGAGGTAGCCGGTTTTGGAGCGATCTGGTGTTGCGCGAGTACATCGAGGGTTGATGAGGAGGCTGTAGCGACCATAGGATGTGGATGAGAGAGATCTCAACGGTTTGGAGTGGACGGGCTCGGATCCGGGTCATGGGTAGCTCTAGTCCAAGTCTTCCTTGTTGGGTTGCAACCGATTTGCGCGCGGCTTTGGCTATCTGCTCCATAGATGCTTGACTCCAATTCTTCGCTCTTTTTTTGGCTCCTCGATTCTCCAAGCTTTATTTATTACCTAAAAACACAAAATTAATTAATACAAATATTTATTCTTGAAAACAAAGAAAACACGAGAATATGGGATAATATCGATTTCTAAGCGCAAAGATGAGTAAAATGCCAATAAATAGATGTATAAATATGCACTATTTGGCACTCATCAAATACCCCCAAACCTGAATTTTACTTGTCCTCAAGTAAAACAAAAAAAAGAAATCCTAACTATACCCCCTGTCAATAGGTCTCTCGAATGCATTTAGCGTATGCACTAAGCCTTTAAACCCCTAGGTGTCCCTAGTGGACGAGTTGTAGTCTCGTGAGGGTTTACCGGAGGTGTACCCACAAAACCTTCTCCAACTTCGAGTGTAAAAGAGTCTCAAGCCTCCAAGAAGCTATGAGGACATAGAGTTTCTGCATGCTAGTAACGAAGTTAGAACTATCGAAGAACGCATTCTCATCCTTAAGTCTTTGAGCGAGAAGTAACCATACCATATGAAAGAATTCGGATTCGATTGTGATCATAAGCCTCGACTTACGCCTCACCATTAAGGTTTTATGATAATTGCACTCAAAAAGATCGCTTTTTAGTCTCTCATGTGTGCGAGCGGGAGTAAAGAGAAATCCACGCACTTTTAGTTGTAGGTAAGAAGGATAACCTTCCTAAATAAACTCCCTGAGACTCCACAAAAGTGTGGACAAAAAGAATCTTTTCTAATGATCTCTAAGAAAGGAAAATCAACCATTAGCAAGGGGTGGGAGTACTCACTCACTTCTCACCCGATCGGCAATTAATATCACTCTCTCATAAGAAACCATAGAAACGTCTTCAATCTTCGGTCTTCGGTCTTCAAATGTTGATGACGAACTTCTAAACTTCACAAAACTTGACAATTTTTTTAACTTTTATACTCAATTTCCTTGTTGTTTGGATTTTTCTTTTTAAACTCTTCTTTACCATGGTGGTAGCAAAAATAAGAAAATAAACTACAATATTTTTTTTTGATTTTTGATTTTTGATTTTTGATTTTTTTTTTTTTTTTTTTTTTTTTTTTGACATTACAATAAGTGAAAATAAAAATACAAATAATGAAACAACTAACTCCATGGACAAAGGACTTTATCACTCAATTTTTCCACAACTTGTATTGTCTTGATTTTATAAATTTTATTAATTCTCATCCTATTTTCTTTTCTTTGTTGCACATAAACCTTGGACTATATCAATTTTTCTTCAATATTCTCGATTACTCACTCCTAGTTCTTGACGATGATGTGTTTCTATGGGTCTTGCTTGATTGAGAGAGAGAATGATGCTAACGGCAAATCGGTATTTAGAAGGAGTTTTCATCTTTAGACGTCACCCTCATGATTGACAAAAACTAGCACTCAAGAGATCAAAAGTAGTCTTGAAATTGGTGCTGAAGTTGGGTAGCTCACCATTCCTACCCTAATTTACGTATGGTGACACACACTCTAACAACTTTTCTAGAAAGTTGCAAAAAATTGAAGGTTGGTGCCTCACTTGATGTAAATTGGGTAGTCTCCACTATGGGTGATCACAATTCTACTACCGAATATCTAAACATCACCTAATTAAGCCCTCCGGTATGGTTAAATCCAACTTTAACGCTCTAATCAACTAAGGAACCCGATTGCGTTCTCCGGTACTTCCAAGTTCTGTTATTTCGGTCAGAATCTCTATGTAAACATAGCTAAAAGCATGCTAGTGACTCTAAAATCTCTAAAAGTTGGAGGTTTTTACAAAAAGAGTTTTGATTTTTTTTTTTTTTTTTTTTTTTTTTTTTTTTTTTTTTGAAAATAAAAGGTAAAATAAAAGACTAAAAACTCTAAATGCAAAAATATGCAAATGCACCCCCAAACCTAAATCAAACATTGTCCTCAATGTGTCTTCATATAGAAAAATTTAAACGATCACATACCGAGAGAACTATGCTTTGATAAGAAAAAGGGAAGAGATTACGGATGTCGAGCGGAGCAAGGTTGAGCTTCATTCGTCAAGGCAAAATCCAACATTCTCAGTGGTGATCATATCAGATTAGCACAAAAAAAATGCACAAGAAGACTCAACCGATTCAAGAAAGAAAAAATTAACAAGTCCTACTGGATTATATACAATGAAGATAATGTACAGAAACATCAACATGAAAATGGGCTTTGGTTTATGTGGGAATTTGGTTTGTTGGGCTTTTGGTTTGTTTGGGATTTGGTTTCAATGGGATTCATTTGGTTTTGTTGGGAAAGTTTGGTTTATTTGGGAGGCCCAGGTTGCTGTGGGCTCAATTTGGTTTGTTTGGGATTTGCTGTTTGAAGCCCAGAATTTGTGAAAACTTTACAGCCCAGTTGTGTAGCTTAGTTGGTCTGGCCCAGCTTGGTTGCACAGCCCAGAAGTCTATGGGCTCAGTTTGGTGCAGCCCAGGTGTGAATTGAGTTGGGCTGAGTTTTGGTTTAAGCCCAAGTTAGGTTAACATATGCAGCCCAGCTATTGAATGGCCCAGTTAGTGAGTTCAGTCAGCCCAGATTGATGGTGGGCTCTGGTTATGCAGAGTGCAAGCCCAAATTGTATTAGCCCAGTATGTGGGCTGAGTTTGTGTGTAGAGCCCAGATTCAGTTAGCAGCCCAGGTTCTTCTTGTTTCTGCTTCAGTTGTGTGCACTGGTTGTCAAGCACAGGTTTGAGTGCACACAGTTTGCACAGGCTGCTTGCAGGTTGGCTGATGTCTAAAGGGTAGTGCATCAAAAGTAGCAACAAAGCCCCACAGCTTCAGGGGGCTGGAGGGTTGCACAGGTTATGCTCAGGTCAACAGGCTGAGTTGATGCTTGATGGCAACTCAGAGCTCACAGCTACAGGACACTGCAGCTAAGGACAGGGCAGAACTCACTATGCACAGAGCAATGTACTAGGCACAAGGCTGATGACTCACTAGGATGCAAGCATAGATTCCAGGGCATACAGGGTAAGTTTAGGTAAGATTTAGCACAAGGTCAACAAGCAAGCCTACATATCATTCATTCATTTGGCAAGGTCTAGCATGCTCAGGACTTTGGCTATCAGGGATCAGTTGTCTTCCCCTGTGGTAGCTCAGCCAACTTGGCTGTCCAAATTGTCACTTAGCAAGTTGTGACTCTAGGTGTTGAATTCTCAGGTCATTGTCATATTTGGCTTAGCTTTAATTTAGCAGCATGCATATATAATTGGCTCTCACAGGTTATGCAGGGGAGCAGATGGTTCACAGGGCCTGTGGCATCAACAAACTTGGAAGCCTCAAGTGGAGCTCAACTCACAGCTTCAGGGGGCTGGAGTTCGGCTCAGAGCATTGCACAAACACTACAGGGCAGATGGAATTGGCTCACTTAGCTTCAGGGGTGGTTACCTAGCAAGGTAGCTAATCATGCAGGGCACTAGGGCAGCTAGTTTGCAACTTCATGCAATGGAAGTGATTCATTTAACAGGGTCAAGCATTCATGGCAATTAGCTCAGGTGAAACACAATCAACTAAGTCAAAGTATCATACAACCAAGCATGTTATTCAAATATGAAATTTCAGCACTTTTATCCACACTAAACATGCACGGATGCACAAATGCTCGAGTAATCATGCACAAGTTATCTTGGCTCGGGATTGCGGCTTAAATGGCTCTCCAATCTGCAGCTCAACTCACGGCTTCGGCAGAATGGATTGAGCACGGGGTATCCAAGGATGAGCTCGGGGTATGCTTCAAGGTTATGCAAGATTCGGTGGGTCACGGTACCACTTGAGAGCTAAGCTCTCGGGGCAATTAGCCGAGGCAAAGCATCAACAGCTTCTTATGCACCACAGTTAATGGTGAGGTAGCAACAGAGTATGTAAAGCCTCACGATTTGAACACATGGGTTGCGGGGCATACATGGCATACGGGGGAAGATTAGGCTTACCTCAAGAACTGGGATTTTCTTGGGTTGGCTCGGCTGCACCACAGCCTTTGCTCAAGAAGACCCGGCTAGCAAGGCTCGGCGATCGGGCTAGCAAGGCTCGGCAAAGAAGAAGGGTAGGTAGCAACTCAGTGCACTGTTGCTTAGAGGGAAAAATTCGGTTCTCATAAAAGTGCAACTTAAAGCAAAGAGAGTTGAATATTAACACTGGCACATGCTCGAGAGTATTTTGGACTGTCAGGGAATAGTAGTTACGAGTAACAATTGAGATGCAAGAGCAAATGAACTAACTAGACTACAGGTAACACAAATGAACTAACTAGACTACAAAGCTAAGATGCAGAAGTGGATGAAGATGAGCAAATATAAGAGAACAGGGTAGTGACAATATGCAATACAAACTACACTAAGTTATAGCTACAGATAAAGATGCAAAAACAGTGAAGATGTAAACAATAGAGAACAACTACATTACACTAATACAGGGTTAAAGATGACAATGCACGGTGAGTATGTACAGGGGATAGAATGAAATTTCAGTAAAGCAAGCACAAAAATCAGCAGGGCACACCCAAGTCCCCGGCAACGGCGCCAAAAACTTGGTAGGCCCGAAAGATGGGTAAATTTAATGGCCTACGCGTTATACCGCAAGTGCACGGTGTCTGGGTTGTAGAACTGGGCACGTACGAGTCGAACCACAGAGACTTGTGGTGCTCTTGTATTGATCAAAGGCTTGCCTAAACTGAGTTTCAAGTGACAGAGTAACAAAAGGGTTGTAACATAGATATTTTTGTGCCATTACGGCTGATTTTTAGTGAAGAGAACCTAAACTAAGGTAAACAGTGAGATAAAGTGTTACTAAGGTCTCCAAATCCACCACTAACTCCTATTGTGTGTCAACTCGGTTGAGCTTTCTTGTCCCAGTGATGATAATGGCAGAGTGTCAAATCCACCATCTATCTAAGGGGTTTCTCCATGTAAAGCTTCAAATAACAAATGAGGGTACTAACCCAGAGCATTAGTTATCTAATCAAGTACAACTAATCAAAGGAATTAGCATTTGGGTCTAATGCTTGAGCTGAAGCCTAGCCAATGCAGTTTAAGCCTAACTACAATGCATACATGATATGCACTTTGTGAGAGTAAAGCAATGGAAAGCTAAAATTGAAGTTGTCTGATATAAATTAGCACTCAAGAATAGTTCAACAGAATTTAACACAACATGGAAATTAGGGTTTCAATGAAACCCTAGCAAATTAAACTAAAACAACAATTAAATCTAATTGACAGCACTGGCTAATCCAGGCGTAGTTTCTACACAAACCCCTCAGTTGTATTTATACATCCAAAATCAACCAAACCCTAATTTATTATAAAAATGAAATTAATTGGAAAACAGTTCAACCCATACTCTGATTTATTTGTTCCCTTCTTCTCGCGGCTCTCGAAACGCCATGCATGGTTGTTGGCTAACCTAACCCTAGTTCTTATCTTCTCTAAGTTAGCTTCTAGGGTTGCGTGCTAAGAGAGAGAAAATAAGAGCTAGAGAGGTGGGTGGTGCGGCTTTGTTGTGGTGATGATGGTGACAAGAGATAAAGGAGTTGGTGGTGGTGAGGCGGCTCTGCAAAGGCATGGGGAGGAGGTTTTTGCGAGCTCGTGGGAAAGAGAGAAGAGAAGAAAGAGAAGATGAGAAGAGAAATGAGTATGGGTCGATAGGGTATAGGGTATGGTGGCTTCGGCTTGTGAGGCACGAATGGCGGGGATGATAAGAACGCTTATTGAGCGTAGGATCTAGCAGGTGGAGGATCCGAGCGGTGAGGGAGGTAGCCGGTTTTGGAGCGATCTCGGTGTTGCGCGAGTACATCGAGGGTTGATGAGGAGGTCAGCGACCATAGGATGTGGATGAGAGAGATCTCAACGGTTTGGAGTGGACGGGCTCGGATCCGGGTCATGGGTAGCTCTAGTCCAAGTCTTCCTTGTTGGGTTGCAAGCGATTTGCTTGCGGCTTTGGCTATCTGCTCCATAGATGCTTGACTCCAATTCTTCGCTCTTTTGGCTCCTCAGATTCTCCAAGCTTTATTTATTACCTAAAAACACAAAATTAATTAATACAAATATTTATTCTTGAAAACAAAGAAAACACAGAATATGGGATAATATCTGATTTCTAAGCGCAAAAGATGAGTAAAATGCCAATAAATAGATGTATAAATATGCACTATTTGGCACTCATCAGCCTCTCTCAGTCACCTGCAACCTTCTTTCTTGCAATATCTGGTCATAACCTGGCCCAAATGTCTGCAGCAAACCCACTTCTTTCTCATTTCCTTGTAGCTCTTCTCAGCAGCATGAACACTCTCTCACTTGAATCTTGAATCAACATAACCCATCTTCTCACTTTGCTTCATCCTTACCAATTGCATCTCCTAACTACAGCGACTCCATACATCCCGTAGCTCGGTTCCGGTGGACAATTGCACCACCAGCAACACTGTTGCCTTAGTTCATTTCAAACTCAGTAGCTTCATAATACCCATTTGCAATGAGAACCCATTCTTGCTTCTCAACCCGCAATTTCATCCATTAAACCCAGGTCACCACCATTACCAACAGCTTCTCGATCTTAACCCTCAACAATTCTCACCCGGTTTCTACATCCGAGATTCAACAAAGAACCCTCCTTCGAAATCAACCACAAAGAGACTTCCAATCTCAACTCAAATCCTTAACCCATCTCTCAATTTTCAATTACAACCCATCAGTTCAACACAGTCACATTCCTCAGATCCCCTTTTTCTCCGACAACATCAAAACGAACCCTTGCCATTATTCTTCATCTGCTATTCATGGCAGCAGCCATCATCCTCTTCATCTCTCAAAATCAGCTCTTCAATTTCTCAATTTCTCTGCCTATCTCTCAGTGAATTCAATCTCCCTAACCTTATTTCTCATTCAAAACAAAAGAGAAAAATGGTTTCTCTCGATTGAAACTAGGGTTATAGTTGGGAGTGGTTATGGATTGATAAGGGCTAGCCAAAGTTCTCAGCCCCTTATCCACAAACATCTCAGTATTTAGTGCTCTTCCGAATAGAGTTGTCCCTTAACGAATCAGACTGTCTTTAGTGAACTGTCGATGGTTGCTCCTTAACTTTGACCAGGCTCCGATAGTTTTATCTCAAAATGACGGCTTTGCCCTTTTGCTCAATTTTGGATTATTTCTTCTCCTTTTCCTCCGTGCGACTCCCGAGTATCTAATAACTCAAAAACACACATAAGATACATAATTCACAAGAAAAATAGCAAAGAAAGCGTAACTACTAGATAGTAAATACGGTGTATTCTACACCTATCACCCGATAAGTACA
Organism: Papaver armeniacum; assembly: GCA_023531295.1. Taxonomy (NCBI): domain Eukaryota; kingdom Viridiplantae; phylum Streptophyta; class Magnoliopsida; order Ranunculales; family Papaveraceae; genus Papaver; species Papaver armeniacum. Next base: position 212,225 of record JAJJWW010019171.1, on the reverse strand, counting down.
AAAATGATATTTGGAATGAACTACATGTGCAAATCTCATCTTACTTCTGTTTACACTTTTTATAACTTTAATTAAGAATGAGGCGATGATTCGGTTATTTCCCAACTGGTTTTGTCGCTGAAATGATGGCATAAATGTATTAGCTCTACATACTTTCTTTGCATCTGAATATTCATTGATAACTCTATTTTTTCAGAAATCATTTCATTTACCTGAGTCTTCTAAGATAACCATGGTTAAGGGTATGTCTAGTCCAAGGAGAAGACGAAAGTATGAGTTACGAAGAGCCTATATTGATCCTTATGATACTTATGAAGAAAGGATTCTACATATTCCTCCAAATGTAAAAGAAGAGGAGTGGATAGAGTTCTATAAGAATGAAAACACTGCAAAAGCAGAGGAAAGCAGAGCTGATCACAAGAGGAAAAGACAACTATATGATCACTCTCACACCTCCGGTCGTAAACCTCATTCTTTGGTGAAAGCTGAAATGGTATGTATATTTATTTCAAAATCTCAATATCTGGTCATTATGGTTAGTCTCATCATTCTCTAGATTGATTAATACAAATCAACTCGTCCTATTTTTGAATTTAGGAGCGCGAGAATCCTGATGTGGAAATCAGCACCTCTGATGTGTGGATTAAAGCTCATACTCAAGAGGGTGGTGAAATTCTGCCTAGTGCGCAAAAATACTTTGTGAGTCGGCACAATCTGTACTGATATACGTACTATCTGCTAGTCATCTATATGTTTTATATCTGACAGTGTTATGCTCGACATGGCAGGATGAGCTTAAGAAGGCCCTAGAAGATATCAAGGGGAAAAAAGCTGCTGGTGTTCCTGTATCGGATTTAGATGTAATGACTAAATATTTTCAGAAGGAATGTAGAGAACGGGTTCGTGCTGTTGGACATGTTACTTGTACTCAATACGATTATTCTGCTCCTACGCATGCCAAAGTACAAGAGTTGAAATCTAAGGATGGAGCTGTTAAGCATCAGTTGGAGGACTTAGGTAACAAGGTGGGGGTTTTGATCGAAGGCTTGGGATCACTATGTCCAATTGTGAAGGATATCCAGTCTGCAATGCCGGGGTCAGTTGTGGCATCAAACAACAACGGTTGTTTACAAGGTCATGCAGCTTCACCAGATCAGAATAATTCTGTTGCTCATGCACCTTCACCTGCTCAAACACATTCACCTGGGAAAACCATATCACTAGCTCGATCATCAGTAGGTGTTGAAATGCCTCCATGTTCATTGTTGAACATTGACGAAGAAGTTTTGGTTTGTTGGTAGGCGTACCTTTGGTGCACGCAGGACGTATGTGTCACGACACTATTGTACCAAATAATCTTGGAAAGGTGTTCTTTGGATCGATTCTCATGCCGATGAAAAAGTCTCAAAAGATAACAAGTTTGTTGAGACCTTTAGAGATGTTGTTGTTGGAGGGTACGTGCTTCATCCAAAGACGTGCATCAGAAATGATTAGTCGGGTCGACGGTCGACCTACATTTTTGGTATCTCAGCCATCATCTAATGCTCGATAACTGACAAACATATATGGCTTTATCTTTTTTTTTGCTTATATATGTTCACACTTTTGTACATGTGCTTAGCATTCTAACATGTAGATTCTTATGCAGTTGTGCATAGGGAAAACTCTCAGGCAGTTGTTCTTTATCTTTTTTTGCTTTTTTTGAAACACTTTTGTACATGTGCTTAGCATGCTAGCATGTAGATTCTTATGCATTTGTGCATAAGGAAGACTCTCGGGCAGATTCTTATGCAATTGTGGATAAGGAAGACCCTCAAGCAGTTGTTCTTAAAAAACTTTAAATCGTAATGTATCTATGTGAACCGACAGTATTAATATAATCAGTTTTTCTTTATGGATGTGTGTTGTTTGGGTTATGTTGTATTTTTTTTGCGCAGGTGACTGCAGTGCAGGTTAATTGAAGTAGTACCCACCCGGGGGAATATCAATCCCTGGTAAGTACACTTCTTTTGCTTATGCTTTTCATATTGAGTTCTGTTGGATACTAATCTTCAGTATATAATTGCTTTTTAGGTAATATGCTGTTCGTGATGTTTCTATGGGATTATGCTGTTGCTGACCTTTCTTCGGTAAGTCTCTAGTCTCTGTTGTGATCTTCATTACTCCCATGAAGCCATTGGGTCTTCATAATTCAACAAGTTCCTAATTCTTTCATATTTGTGTAATTGGCAGTTTCAGTATGTCTATTAACAACAAAATATGAAGATAGATTCAGGTAATGTTACTACTTACTCTTAGATTTTTTGTATCAATATGTTGTCATATTTATATGTGATGTATGAGTTATTTTAACACTTTTAAATTTTCGCAGGAATTAGCAAAAGCTTATGTCCTGTGCTGTCCGGCTCCCCATTCTGCACCGACCTGTGAATTTACAGTTCCCTTTGTTGTCCTTCAACATGATGTAGATACACTCACACCAGCAGTAGTTTCTGAATGTTCATGATCAACAACTACTCTGAAACGAAGGTAAACAAACTTCTTTTGAAAGCTTTGTTCTATAAGTCATAAGCTTATAATGCCAGACCTTGCAAACTAGAATTTAGCTGATTAATCAATCATTTCATTCCATTGGATTAGGTAAATAATTCTGAACATAATACTATTTTCTTGTGCGATTGTATGGTATTGAGGTTGGATTTTAGGAGTATATTATTGTTCTCTTATTCTCACACTTGTTCTCTAAACTAACCGCATTATCAAGGTTCCTAGTTATTATTACTACATTTTGATAAGTGAACTGAAATGGAACTTTAAAGTTTGTTCTAAGAGTATTATGACCATACAACTCAATTTCAGTTCACTTATAGTAGAGTAGTGGAAGAAAGAGTTCTCTACGCCCTCTCACATGATGTTATCTTAAATATTTTGTTTGGATTTGCTTCTACATACATCTCCGTTTAGTTCACTTATAGCAAAGTTTGTTGATATTTGCTTTACATGGTTTTGACTTGTCTCTGCAGATTATACAAAATCTAGGGTTTAGTCTTTTGTTTGTGACATCAGTACTGAAACATCAAGTTGGTTATTATGCATGTATTTGGGCTTAAGTCAAAAAGCAGTACTCTGGTGATATTTTAGAAGCAGTTGAATATTTTCTGAGGAGATTGGTTAAGCAAGCGGAGTCTGGTGATACTTCTGGTGATATTTAGTCTTTCTTTCCCTGTTTTTCAATGCTTCTGTCAGTTGACACAAACTAGGTTAATCATCCATTTATAAACATCAACATAGATCGAATATTGTATGTTAGTCATAACATACATAAGTTTACTTGTGTACATTTGTATCAATTGAAGAATCTTTTCTTTTATGATAATATTATCAGTGGTGATTCTCAACTACATTTGTATCAGTTTTGTATTGCCATTGTAGTTTGTATATCTGTGTGGATGTTGAATATGGGGAGTTGGGTAATTGCAGGGGGGAAATGTGGGGTAATGAATTTTGACTAGGTCAATAAACATAGACTTGACCTTTTTTTTTTGTGGTTGCAAAAAAATAGCAACCTCGATCTGCTTTGCTAAATTAGAACTTAACTAGAACCAACAATATCTCGGTTCCGGTAAGGGTATTCCTATAATTAGCAAGATTAGCAACATCAAGCTGTTGTTGCTAATAAAAAATATAGCAACGGCAAGCGCCGTTGCGAATTTCCGTTGCTGACCGAGATTCACAACAGAGCTTATGCCGTTGCTAAAAATTGCGACACCGTGTTTAGCAACATCGAAAGCCGGTTGCGGCCCTGTTTAGCAACATCTATGGTAGGTTGCTGTAGTTGCAGGAAATCCCACAACACACCCCTTGTGATATTATGATAATATTTTCTAGATCTAAACTTATTTGATAATCAAAATAAAGATAAAAGTGCTAAAATTATAAATGGAGACACAAGATTTTTTACATGGTTCGATCAATGTGATCTACATCCATGGTTCTTCACTAGTGATTTTTGTAATTACATGAGTTTACATTTAGAATCTCCATTAATGAGTATTTGGAGCTTTCTAGATCTAGTTTTGAGGAAGAAGGTGATAAAGAAAATAAACTCTCTCTCTCTACAAAATTGTCTCTCTCCCTAAAAAGATCTCTCTCTTAACAAAATGTGTCCTCCTCCCTTCTCTCTCCTGCCATTCTCTTTATATAGGTGTTTACATAGTGGATGACAGCTCACATACATCTCATATTCTCTCAAGCTCTGCTACATTCTCTCAAGCTCTGCTACATTCTCTCAAGTTCTTCTACATTCTCTCAAGCTCTGCTACATTTTCTCAAGCTAAGAAAATAATTAAATCTCGCACACTAATAAAATGTGTTGTGCGATATTTGAATCCTACATCTTGCCTCTTTTTCCTTGAATATTGCTTGAAGAGCGATCTTTAAGGAAAAATTTGTTATTGTAGTAATCTTTGATCTTTGTTGATGAAGGAACGAGCGAAAGAATACTGGACTTGAAAAGTACGTACTTGCCTCTATTCTTTTGCGAAGTTCCGAAGCTTTTAGAAGTATATATGAAGTATCGTTTCTTGAAGTATGCGAAGTATGAAGTATCCTTGAAGAAGTATAAGAAGTATCCGTCCTTGATGTAATAAGTATTGCCTCTATTCATGCGAAATTATTACTTCATTTTTGGTGATAATTCTTGTCCATTTTGGAAATGATTCTTGCCGAGAAGATAAAGAACATAAAATGTTTTCTTGGTAATCCATAGTTGTCGTTGTTCTTTATCTATGAAGGTAGAATCTTTGAGAAAATGTTGAATGAGAGAATTGTTTCTTTATTCTCATCTTGCCTCTGTCTCATGATTTGTGCTCATGCGATAGTATAATATCTTCAAGTTGCTTATAATTTTGCGAAATAATTTTGTGAAATAACCACATTTGGCAAAATAATCACATTCTGAGAAATTCTGACTCATTCTGCGAAATTATGAATACTTATGCGAAATTATGAATACCTCTGCGAAATTCTGAATCATACCATGAGAGATTCTGAATAATACTCCTGAGAGATTCTAAATAATATTGCTGAGAGATTCTGAATAACACTCCTGAGAGATTATAAATAGTATTGATGAGAGATCCTGAATAACACTCCTTTTTTATCTTCGCTGTCTCAGACTCATTTCCATGTATATATTCGCAAACTTATTTGTTTGCATATAATCATTTTCGCAAGCTTATTTGCTTACTCATTTTCTTGTGTGGTCTTATTTTGCCTTCCTAGTTAAAGGTCTTATTGTGCCACCCCTCGTCATTGCGACAAAATCGCAGGACGTCTTTACACTTTTATGTAAAGACCCATTGATCTTGCCTTATCATTTCTTTAGTATTATTGCCTCTGCAGGATGTTTTTATTGCGACAATATGACAGGCCTATAAATTCTTGCGAACTTGAAGCCCCATGACATTGCCGTCTTGCGACGAAATCACAGGACGTCTTTACACTTTCATGTAAAGACCCATCGATCTCGTCTTACCCTCGCATTTTGTATTATTGCTTCTTCAGGATCATCGCACAAATATGACAAGCCTAAATTTTCTTGCGAAAATAAAGCCTCATGACATTTGCGTTTTAAGACACTTATCAGCTCCCTAATGGAGGGTGCCGCCCTTATCATATCACTGGTTGCCCCTTCAAGGAGGCGTACATCGACCATACAATACTAGCTCCTCACATCCGGTCTTAACAACAACCAGTTGTTTTCGCAGCCTCTTATCCCTTATACCTATAAGGCTTATGGTTACGAGACTGCACCCTAAGTGGAGTTTTCTTCGGGCCGAGTGCAGCATGTGCCAAGACTTGCCAAGAATGGCCGAGACACTTCAAATGCCCCAGGCACTCTTGGCTCAACCGTGTACCTCGGCGCCTTGGTCATACAGTGACTCCTTAGGAGAGACCCTCGGTCGTCCAACCAGGGTATAACCTTATATATATAGTTGGAAATCCAAGGTATCTCTCCTAGATAGGCTTTATTGACCCCAAATCTCCATGACTCAGGTTCCAGGTGCGGTGTAACCTTTTCCCCATTTGTATAAATCATTGATTGTCTCTGCGAAATTTTCACGTTTCTTTACTCTTTTCATTTATTCTTTAATTTCTGTCAATTCTTTCAATCATTCTTTGCGAAGTAATCATTCTTTTCTTCATTCTTTGCGAAATAATCATCAACTCTCTTCTTTGCGAAATATCAAAGATCCTTTGAAGTAATGAATGAAATACCAAATTCATGCCTCTGACCAACCGTACTAGTTCTTATGTATGCGAAATAATTCTCTTGTCTGCGAAATTCCTCTTGAAGTGTATAACGCCGCACACACATCTCTCTTGAATATATAAATGCCGCGGCAAAAATAAATTTGAAAGTATCAAGAGTTGAACCCGCGACCTTATACTTGTATTCTTCGCCAGTGACCAATTGTGCTAGCTTTGTTTTGTGACTGAGAGGTGTAATTCGCACAGCTTATTACTTGTTGCCATTCTTGAAATTTCCAATTTGAAAATATACGGGATTCTGAGATGTTGTTTTAATTTCGCCTATATAATACATTTGCATTGAATCTTTGAATCTTCGAATCTTCGCCTGTTTTAACTTATTTCCTTTGCCTGCATTATATATTTTCTCTTGGTGTTGATCCCTCTTTTTATTCCATCGCATACAACTCCTTGTTTTCTTATTTCCTTCTTTCATGTTTCTATTTCTCGTCTTTGAGCTTTTCCTGGCTTTAACAATGACCTAGTTTTCGTCCTGCTGGCGTAAGCTCCCTTATTGCTTATGTTCTATTTCATCGTCATACAGTTTGTCTTCGTGCTGTTGGTTTTCGGTATCTAAGGCTGGTCAAACTCCATGCGTTATATTCATTTTTATTTGTTGCTTCCTTTCTCCAACTCAAACCATCTGTACTTGGGCTGCTCTGCGAATTTCAATCAACCTGTCCAACTAATTGTATTAGAAATTCGCAACCGTGATTTCTATAGATTTGTTCATAACTTCATTTTTCTTTTCCTTCGTAGCCGTTGGTGATGTCCTTGATATAGTATTCAAGTGACTTTTCCGCTTTGTTATATTTAACTTCGCAAGATTATTTTCAGTATGTTCTTCTTTCGAGCTGTACTCTCCTTCGCTTTGTTATATTTCTTTTCATTCCTTAACTGAGCTTCGCTGCTTGATAAATTTTGATGAAAGTATGCTTGATATTATACTTTTGTGTGCTCCTGCGAGTTTCAATTATTGATTAATAGTTTCTTAACGAAATTATAGAGCACATAATAATAACTTCTATCAATACTACTTTCATTCTTCATGACTTATTAAAGCAAGAAATATGAAGATAAGAAGATTTCCCTTTTAGCTGCGACAATTTATTGAGCATCACTAGCTCCACTGGATTTTAGCTTTTTGTTTTCATACGGTTGTTTAGCTGAATGTTTGCCTCCTTTTCCTTACTGATATTTCTTCCCTAGGTCTCTTGCGAACTGATTTGCCGGGTCTTGGATATGAGTTGGTTTACTTTATCGGCTGCCTATATAACTAACTGATAAGGAAATAACTAACTGTTTATTTAGAATCTTCCCTGGATTTGATGAGAACTCGTAACCTGCTGTAGATGCCATCTTTGCCACCTTTGGCTTGTCTCATAGATGAACTGTTGATTTGCGAGCTCTTCGGTGTAGGTATGGCCTTAAATTTGTTAGTGTATTCGCAACTGTGTGCTCTTTCTTCGCAAGTCTAATGCACTTTCGAATTCTAAACTTGTACTTTTTATATGTGTTCTCTTCGCCATGCATAATGCTTTGCTAAATTTCGATGATCATTATCAATGATTATATGAGTTTCTCTCTGAAGTTCAACCCTTTACCCGAAGCTTGAGTCCATTGTTTCGACATCATTTGCCTACCTTTGGCCTTCCATGAAATATATCTCATCTTTGCCTGTGCCTGAATGTAGTATAAAAAATTTCTTTCATTATCACGCCTTTCTTTCACAAACTTTGCTTCACAGACTTTAGTGTTCTTCCCGGTGAATTTCTTTGCGTTGTTGTTGCTATTGACGAGCAATGAATTTTTCTTCTCCTGAGTTGTTGTCTTCCCCTTTGAAGTTTGTTCGTGTTCTTAGATTCTTTGTGCGCATTTTACATTCGTTAATCGGCAGATGGGTTGCGTCTCTTTTGCTGTCAAGTACCTTCTATTTTTAATGGCTTTGACCTTTGAGTGTCATCTTGTATACATCTCAGCGAGCAGTATTACTTCCTCAGATGTTTGGTATTGATCTGCATGCCTTTTTGGATTCTTTGCTTCGCTGGAGGTCCAGTTTTGTGGCTTCGACGTCATCTGTTCGTCAATCTTGATCAATCGTCTCTTGCTCTTTTATGTCCTGTTGGATTTGCTATTTTCTTTGCTCGTCATTAGTTTTGGTGTCAAAGTTATATTAAATCTTCTCGGTTGAAACACTTCGCATGTATCTCATTCATACCGAAAGGTATTCTCAGTCACATTTCCTATAGTTGTGGCTAGAATTGCCGTGGCTTTGTTGTTGCTGTGACGAAATAGTCTTGTTCATGAATAATTATTTATACAAAATCTACGAGGTATCATCTCCATTCGGCTACAGTAACTTCGCAGAGTTGGTTATCTCTTCATTTACTGTCAACAATTTTCTCCAGAGAAGATGTTTGATCATTCGTTGCTGTGACACTTCAAGCACGATAAGCCCTCAGTTCTATCCGCTATCTAATTTTTCATTGTTCTTATCCCTGCTCCTTCGCAGACAGTCGATAACACTGCTCTTAGGTAGCGAAGTTGAATTTCCAATTTCACGTGCATGAATCATTGATGATGATGCCTGCTTGGACATTGGTTTCTTCGTGAATCATCATTGGTTTACCACTGCTGATGACAAGGTGATAGTATGGTTGATCCTCTTTCTCGCTTTGGTTGTGTTGCTCGCAGCTTCATTGATTGCTTTGCTGGAGTTGGTGTCGAAATTTGTTGCGAATAGTCGATTGGGATTTGACTTTGCGAAGTGACTGTATGAAATTGGTTATTTCGCTGAATTATTTGTCTTTGTTTCTTCTTCTTTGGTCTTTTGTTTTCTTCGCTGATTGCTTCTCTTCTTGGCTGGTTTCTCCTTTTCACTGGATTTAATACGTAACATGCCTTTGCTTGTTTTCTCCCTTGAAGTTCTGAGATGCTTTTAATTGCCTTGTAATTTCTCTTTTGGACCTGTGTTTGGGAAGATATTCTATCCCGTCGTTCTTAATTGTACATTTGCGAATAAAATTAGGTTTTATTCATTTTAACAGGATTGAATCAAGTTGGGTCTTCTTCTGCGCAAAATATTTGTTTTCGTTTTTTTTTGATGTTCTTATACTTTGATGTTGTCATATTTTTTCACGTGCTGCTAATGTTTGTTGTAGGAGATCAATAATCTTTAGCAAAATCTTCAATTTTTACCCTTGATAAATTGAACATCCACTGAGAATATGATTTGAACCTCCATTGAGAATATAACTTCTCAATATTTTGCAGATCTAGAAAGTTGTACACAGTTAATGACTTCATCGAAATTTCTTCAAATCTGCTCCTGCTTCCCAACATTTTCGTTTCTCTTTCTCTTGTATACATTTCTCTTAAATTGTGTTAGCTATTCTACATCGTTCTTTTCTCAATTTCTTTAGATTTTCTTCAATCCAACAAGCAGGTCCTGTTTCTAGCGCCAAATGTAGTTGCAGGAAATCCCACAACACACCCCTTGTGATATTATGATAATATTTTCTAGATCTAAACTTATTTGATAATCAAAATAAAGATAAAAGTGCTAAAATTATAAATGGAGACACAAGATTTTTTACATGGTTCGATCAATGTGATCTACATCCATGGTTCTTCACTAGTGATTTTTGTAATTACATGAGTTTACATTTAGAATCTCCATTAATGAGTATTTGGAGCTTTCTAGATCTAGTTTTGAGGAAGAAGATGATAAAGAAAATAAACTCTCTCTCTCTACAAAATTGTCTCTCTCCCTAAAAAGATCTCTCTCTTAACAAAATGTGTCCTCCTCCATTCTCTCTCCTGCCTTTCTCTTTATATAGGTGTTTACATAGTGGATGACAGCTCACATACATCTCATATTCTCTCAAGCTCTGCTACATTCTCTCAAGCTCTGCTACATTCTCTCACGTTCTACTACATTCTCTCAAGCTCTGCTAAATTCTCTCAAGCTAAGAAAATAATTAAATCTCGCGCACTAATAAAATGTGTTGTGCGATATTTGAATCCTACATCTTGCCTCTTTTGCCTTGAATATTGCTTGAAGAGCGATCTTTAAGGAAAAATTTGTTGTTGTAGTAATCTTTGATGTTTGTTGATGAAGGAACGAGTGAAAGAATACTGGACTTGAAAAGTATGTACTTGCCTCTATTCTTTTGCGAAGTTCCGAAGCTTTGAGAAGTATATATGAAGTATCGTTTCTTGAAGTATGCGAAGTATGAAGTATCCTTGAAGAAGTATAAGAAGTATCCGTCCTTGATGTAATAAGTATTGCCTCTATTCATGCGAAATTATTACTTCATTTTTGGTGAGAATTCTTGTCCATTTTGGAAATGATTCTTGCCGAGAAGATAAAGAACATAAAATATTTTCTTGGTAATCCATAGTTGCCTCCGTTCTTTATCTATGAAGGTAGAATCCTTGAGAAAATGTTGAATGAGAGAATTGTTTATTTATTCTCATCTTGCCTCTGTCTCATGCTTTGTGCTCATGCGATAGTATAATCTCTTCAAGTTGCTTATAATTTTGCGAAATAATTTTGTGAAATAACCACATTTGGCAAAATAATCACATTCTGAGAAATTCTGACTCATTCTGCGAAATTATGAATACTTATGCGAAATTATGAATACCTCTGCGAAATTCTGAATCATACCCTGAGAGATTCTGAATAATACTCCTGAGAGATTCTAAATAATATTGCTGAGAGATTCTGAATAACACTCCTTAGAGATTATAAATAGTATTGATGAGAGATTCTGAATAACACTCCTTTTTTATCTTCGCTGTCTCAGACTCATTTCCATGTATATATTTGCAAACTTATTTGTTTGCATATAATCATTTTCGCAAGCTTATTTTCTTACTCATTTTCTTGTGTGGTCTTATTTTGCCTTCCTAGTTAAAGGTCTTATTATGCCACCCCTCGTCATTGCGACAAAATCGCAGGACGTCTTTACACTTTCATGTAAAGACCCATTGATCTTGCCTTATCATTTCTTTAGTATTATTGCCTCAGTAGGATGTTTTTATTGCGACAATATGACAGGCCTAGAAATTCTTGCGAACTTGAAGCCCCATGACATTGCCGTCTTGCGACGAAATCGCAGGACGTCTTTACACTTTCATGTAAAGACCCATTGATCTCGTCTTACCCTCGCATTTTGTATTATTGCCTCTTCAGGATCATCGCACAAATATGACAAGCCTAAATTTTCTTGCGAAAATAAAGCCTCATGACATTTGCGTCTTAAGACACTTATCAGCTCCCTAATGGAGGGTGCCGCCCTTATCATCTCACTGGTTGCCCCTTCAAGGAGGCGTACATCGGTCATACAAGACTAGCTCCTCCCATCCGTTCTTAACAACAACCAGTTGTTTTTGCAGCCTCTTATCCCTTATACCTATATGGCTTATGGTTACGAGACTGCACCCTAAGTGGAGTTTTCTTCGGCCGAGTGCGGATGTGCCAAGACTTGCCAAGAATGGCCGAGACACTTCAAATGCCCCAGAACTCTTGGCTCAACCGTGTACCAGGTGCCTTGGTCATACACTGACTCCTTAGGAGAGACCCTCGGTCGTCCAACCAGGGTATAACCTTATATATATAGTTGGAAATCCAAGGTATCTCTCCTGGATGGGCTTTATTGACCCCAAATCTCCATGACTCAGGTTCCAGGAGCGGTGTAACCTTTTCCCTGAGCCATGTCAAGAGATACCCCCTTATATGACGCACTTTAGGTCTTACATTTGCCTCTTACGAAATATCATTCGCAAACTAGGGTGTACGCCATAAAGGTTCGTCCCATTCGTATAAATCATTGATTGTCTCTGCGAAATTTTCGCGTTTCTTTACTCTTTTCATTTATTCTTTCATTTTTGTCAATTCTTTCAATCATTCTTTGCGAAATAATCATTCTTTTCTTCATTCTTTGCGAAATAATCATCAACTCTCTTCTTTGCGAAATATCAAATATCCTTTGAAGTAATGAATGAAATACCAAATTCATGCCTCTGACCAACTGTACTAGTTCTTATGTATGCGAAATAATTCTCTTGTCTGCGAAATTCCTCTTGAAGTGTATAACGCCGCACACACATCTCTCTTGAATATATAAATGCCACAGCAAAAATAAATTTGAAAGTATCAAGAGTTGAACCCGCGACCTTATACTTGTATTCTTCGCCAGTGACCAATTGTGCTAGCTTTGTTTTGTGACTGAGAGGTGTAATTCACACAACTTAATACTTGTTGCCATTCTTGAAATTTCCAATTTGAAAATATACGGGATTCTGAGATGTTGTTTTAATTTCGCCTATATAATACATTTGCATTGAATCTTTGAATCTTCGCCTGTTTTAACTTATTTCCTTTGCCTGCATTATATATTTTTTCTTGGTGTTGATCCCTCTTTTTATTCCATCGCATACAACTCCTTGTTTTCTTATTTCCTACTTTCACGTTTCTATTTCTCGTCTTTGAGCTTTTCCTGGCTTTAACAATGACCTAGTTTTCGTCATGCTGGCGTAAGCTCCCTTATTGCTTATGTTCTATTTCATCGTCATACAGTTTGTCTTCGTGTTGTTGGTTGTCGGTATCTAAGGCTGGTCAAACTCCATGCGTTATATTCATTTTTATTTGTTGCTTCCTTTCTCCAACTCAAACCATCTGTACTTGGGCTGCTCTGCGAATTTCAATCAACCTGTCCAACTAATTGTATTAGAAATTCGCAACTGTGATTTCTATAGATTTGTTCATAACTTCATTTTTCTTTTCCTTCGTAGCCGTTGGTGATGTCCTTGATATAGTATTCAAGCTGACTTTTCCGCTTTGTTATATTTAACTTCGCAAGATTATTTTCAGTATGTTCTTCTTTCGAGCTGTACTCTCCTTCGCTTTGTTATATTTCTTTTCATTCCTTAACTGAGCTTCGCTGCTTGATAAATTTTGACGAAGTATGCTTGATATTATACTTGTGTGTGCTCCTGCGAGTTTCAATTATTGATTAATAGTTTCTTAACGAAATTATAGAGCACATAATAATAACTTCTATCAATACTACGTTCATTCTTCAGGACTTATTAAAGCAAGAAATATGAAGATAAGAAGATTTCCCTTTTAGCTGCGACGAATTTATTGAGCATCACTAGCTCCACTGGATTTTAGCTTTTTGTTTTCATACGGTTGTTTAGCTGAATGTTTGCCTCCTTTTCCTTATCGATATTTCTTCCTAGGTCTCTTGCGAACCGATTTGCCGGGTCTTGGATATGAGTTGGTTTACTTTATCGGTTGCCTATATAACTAATCGATAAGGAAATAACTAACTGTTTATTTAGAATCTTCCCTGGATTTGATGAGAACTCGTAACCTGCTGTAGATGCCATCTTTGCCACCTTTGGCTTGTCTCATAGATGAACTGTTGATTTGCGAGCTCTTCGGTGTAGGTATGGCCTTAAATTTGTTAGTGTATTCGCAATCGTGTGCTCTTTCTTCTTCAAGTCTAATACACTTTCGAATTCTAAACTTGTACTTTTTATATGTGTTCTCTTCGCCATGCATAATGCTTTGCTGAATTTCGATGATCATTATCAATGATTATATGAGTTTCTCTCTGAAGTTCAACCCTTTACCCGAAGCTTGAGTCCATTGTTTCGACATCATTTGCCTACCTTTGGCCTTCCATGAAATATATCTCATCTTTGCCTCCGCTCAATGTAGTATAGAAAATTTCTTTCATTATCACGCCTTTCTTTCACAAACTTTGCTTCCACGACTTTAGTGTTCTTCCCCGAATTTCTTTGCGTTGTTGTTGCTATTGACGAGCAAATGAATTTTTCTTCTCCCCGAGTTGTTGTCTTCCCCTTTGAAGTTTGTTCGTGTTCTTAGATTCTTTGTGCGCCTTTTACATTCGTTAATCGGCAGATGGGTTGCGTCTCTTTTGCTGTCAAGTACCTTCTATTTTTGATGGCTTTGACCTTTGAGTGTCATCTTGTATACATCTCAGCGAGCAGTATTACTTCCTCAGATGTTTGGTATTGATCTGCATGCCTTTTTGGATTCTTTGCTTCGCTGGAGGTCCAGTTTTGTGGCTTCGACGTCATCTGTTCGTCAATCTTGATCAATCGTCTCTTGCTCTTTTATGTCCTGCTGGATTTGCTATTTTCTTTGCTCGTCATTAGTTTTGGTGTCAAAGTTATATTAACTCTTCTCGGTTGAAACACTTCGCATGTATCTGTTCATACTGAAAGGTATTCTCAGTCACATTTCCTATAGTTGTGGCTAGAATTGCCGTGGCTTTGTTGTTGCTGTGACGAAATAGTCTTGTTCATGAATAATTATTTGTACAAAATCTACGAGGTATCATCTCCATTCGGCTACAGTAACTTCGCAGAGTTGGTTATCTCTTCATTTACTGTCAATAATTTTCTCCAGAGAAGATGTTTGATCATTCGTTGTTGTGACACTTCAAGCACGATAAGCCCTCAGTTCTATCCGCTATCTGATTCTTCATTGTTCTTATCCCTGCTCCTTCGCAGACAGTCGATAACACTGCTCTTAGGTAGCGAAGTTGAATTTCCAATTTCACGTGCATGAATCATAGATGATGATGCCTGCTTGGACATTGGTTTCTTCGTGAATCATCATTGGTTCACCACTGCTGATGACAAGGTGATTGTATGGTTGATCCTCTTTCTCGCTTTGGTTGTGTTGCTCGCAGCTTCATTGATTGCTTTGCTGGAGTTGGTGTCGAAATTTGTTGCGAATAGTCGATTGGGATTTGACTTTTCGAAGTGACTGTATGAAATTGGTTGTTTCGCTGAATTATTTGTCTTTGTTTCTTCTTCTTTGGTCTTTTGTTTTCTTCGCTGATTGCTTCTCTTCTTGGCTGGTTTCTCCTTTTCACTGGATTTAATACGTAACATGCCTTTGCTTGTTTTCTCCCTTGAAGTTCTGAGATGCTTTTAATTGCCTTGTAATTTCTCTTTTGGACCTGTGTTTGGGAAGATATTCTATCCCGTCGTTCTTAATTGTACATTTGCGAATAAAATTAGGTTTTATTCATTTTAACAGGATTGAATCAAGTTGGGTCTTCTTCTGCAAAATATTTGTTTTCGTTTTTTCTCGATGTTCTTATACTCGATGTTGTCATATTTTTCACGTGCTGCTAATGTTTGTTGTAGGAGATCAATAATCTTTAGCAGAATCTTCAATTTTTACCCTTGATAAATTGAACATCCACTGAGAATATGATTTGAACCTCCATTGAGAATATAACTTCTCAATATTTTGCAGATCTAGAAAGTTGTACACAGTTAATGACTTCATCGAAATTTCTTCAAATCTGCTCCTGCTTCCCAACATTTTCGTTTCTCTTTCTCTTGTATACATTTCTCTTAAATTGTGTTGGCTATTCTACATCGTTCTTTTCTCAATTTCTTTAGATTTTCTTCAATCCAACAAGCAGGTCCCTGTTTCTAGCGCCAAATGTAGTTGCAGGAAATCCCACAACACACCCCTTGTGCTATTATGATAATATTTTCTAGATCTAAACTTATTTGATAATCAAAATAAAGATAAAAGTGCTAAAATTATAAATGGAGACACAAGATTTTTTACATGGTTCGATCAATGTGATCTACATCCATGGTTCTTCACTAGTGATTTTTGTAATTACATGAGTTTACATTTAGAATCTCCATTAATGAGTATTTGGAGCTTTCTAGATCTAGTTTTGAGGAAGAAGATGATAAAGAAAATAAACTCTCTCTCTCTACAAAATTGTCTCTCTCCCTAAAAAGATCTATCTCTTAACAAAATGTGTCCTCCTCCCTTCTCTCTCCTGCCTTTCTCTTTATTTAGGTGTTTACATAGTGGATGACAGCTCACATACATCTCATATTCTCTCAAGCTCTGCTACATTCTCTCAAGCTCTGCTACATTCTCTCAATTTCTGCTACATTCTCTCAAGCTCTGCTACATTCTCTCAAGCTAAGAAAATAATTAAATCTCGCACACTAATAAAATGTGTTATGCGATATTTGAATCCTACAGTTGCTAATACCTTAAAATGGTGTAGTGTATCCCTTGCGAGGTGTGTGAATAAAAGAGAAGCGGAGAAGTTATTCCAGGAGCTACACGCGGAAACATGTGGGCAAACCGGCGTTGTTCACCTCTACAGGAAACTCCAGAGGTTGGGTGTATATTTGCCGAGCATGTCGGCTCAAGCGGCAGCACTCCAAGACAGTTGTGCCGATTTTCAAGATCCACCGCAATCCGCAGACGTCTGCACTGTTGAGGAAGTAAACTGGAGACAACCTTACATTGATTTCATCCAACACGGGAAGTTACCCAGTGACAGGCATGCGGCCCTAAAAATCCAAAAGAAGGCGACGCGTTTCTTCATGCACGAAGGTGTTCTTTATCGCATAAGTTATGGTAATGCCGCGTTGTGATGTTTGTCAGATCAGGAGGCAGTAGAGGTAATGACCCGGTCCCACGACGCCGAGCATCAGGGAATGCGAAAGTTATTCCTGCAACTCTATGAAGGAGGGTTCTACTGGCCAACCATGGAAAGCGATACTGCAGAGCATGTCCGAAAGTGTCTAAGCTGCCAGACACATGGAAATATGATCCAAGCGCCTCACACTCTACTACATAGCATAGTGACACCGTGGCCATTTCATAGATGGGGACTCGAACTCATAGGACCGATCAACCCGACGTCTTCGAAGCGCCATAAATACATAATAACATCCACGAATACGCTTCCAAGTGGGTTGAAGCAATACCCCTCAAAGATTATGCTGGAGCTATAGTAGCCACGTTCATTAAAGAACACATCATTTATAGGTTCGGTGCGCCTACGATAATCAGAGCAGATAATGCCAAGTCATTTGTAAATAAAGATGTGATCGATCTGCTCCGCCAATACAACACAAGGCTACACATGTCGACTCCCTACTATCCCAAATGGAATGGGCAAGCGGAAGCAACGAACAAAACGCTCATCCGAATACTTAGCAGGACACTGCACGATCATCATAGAGAATGGCACGAGGAGTTGCCGATGGCGCTCTGGGAATATAGGATATCGAAGCGTAGTTCCACGGGAGCATCACCTTACTCGCTAGTCTATGGAGAAGACGCGATACTTCCTGCGGAGATAGCGATCCTATCTGCGAGAGTGGCAATGGCTAGTCATACCACACCTGACGAAATAAGTCGTCTCGCCCACTTAGACACGATAGAAGAAAGGAGAACGCGAGCAGAATGGTTTGCGGAAGCCTACAGAAAATGCACGGCTAATTACTATAACCAAAGCGTGAAGGAGAGGACATTCAAGGTGGACGACTTGGTCTTAAAAATCGCCCCTCATGTATAAAGGAATGCCAGCGCAGGAAAGTTTGCCGCAAATTTGGAGGGCCCATTCAAGATAAGGAAAGTGACAGAAAGTGGATACTATAAGGCTTAGGCGTATGAACGGAACTAAGGTCAAGACGCCTATCAACGGCAAGTGGTTGAAAAAATTTTACGCATGAATCACATTGTGTATAAACATCTTCCCTAAGCAATAATAGTAAGTTATCGAAAATGGTATATCAACAAAAGATCTCAGGAAAGCCAAAGGCGCCTGTTGACTAACAAATTTATAAAAGGTCTCAAGAAAGCCAAAGGCGCCTGATCGACTGACAAATCTACAAAAGGTCTCAGGAAAGCCAAAGGCGCCTGATCGACTGAAAAATCTACAAAAGGTCTCAGGAAAGCCAAAGGCCCCTGACCGACTTACAAATCTACAAAAGGTCTCAGGAAAGCCAAAGGCGCCTGACCGACTGACAAATCTACAAGAGGTCTCAGGAAAGCCAAAGGCGCCTGACCGACTGACAAATCTACAAGAGGTCTCAGGAAAGCCAAAGGCGCCTAAACGACTGACAAATCTACAAGAGGTCTCAGGAAAGCCAAAGGCGCCTGATCGACTGACAAATCTACAAGAGGTCTCAGGAAAGCCAAAGACGCCTGACCGACTGACAAATCCCAGGAAAGCCAAGGGCAACTGGTTGACTGACAATCTACTAAAGGTCTCAGGAGCCAAAGGCGCCTAATCGACTGACAAACCTAGAGAAGGACTCAGGAAAGCCAAAGGCACCTGCACGGCGGAGTAGGCGCGTTTTACCAATGCCCACTCTACCCAATACCGTTCCGAAATAAAAAAAAAAGAGGGGGAGTAGGCGTATTTTACCCACGCCTACCCCACCCAATACCCTTCCGAAATAAAGAAAAGGGAGAGTATGCGCGTTTTACCAATGCCCACTCTACCCAACACCCATTCGAAATAAAAAAGAGGGGGAGTAGGCACGTTTTACCAATGCCCACCCTACCCAACACCCTTTCGAAATAAAAAAGAGGGGGAGTAGGCGCGTTTTACCAATGCCCACTCTACCCAACACCCTTTCGAAATAAAAAAGAGGGGGGAGTAGGCGTATTTGACCCACGCCCACCCCACCCAATACCCCTTTCGAAATAAAAAAGAGGGGGAGTAGGCGCGTTTTATTAATGCCTAATATACCCCTTTCGAAATAAAAAAGAGGGGGAGTAGGCGCGTTACTAACACCCACTCTACCCAATACTGTCGAAATATTTAAAAAAAAAAACAGAGAGTAAGCGCGCTCTACCAACGCCTACTTCACCTAACTCCCCTCGCAAAAAAATAAAAGATAGGGGGGGGGGGGAAGGTAGGCGTAATATAGCTAGTTACTCAAATAAATACAGGAGAATATCTCAATTCAAATAAAATCTGATTCATATCATGTCCCAAACAGATAAGAAAAACAAAAGGAAAAAACAACAACAATAGAACCCCTTCTAAAAGGACACAAAGCCTAATCATCCATTAATGCCCGACAGCGAGCAATATCTGCATCCAAGGCTTCCACCATCAAACGCCCGTCATCACACTGCGCGGTGGCTAAACGAAGATCCTGATCGGACTCATGTACCAACTTGTGAATATCCCAAATAATTTTACCCTTAGCTTCGGCTCCATGAGCAAATGAAAGAGTATCCTCGTGCTCATCATATTCCTTACGCGCCTTGTCCTGACGGATCAACCTGAGTGTCCATAACAGGCCCACTTCTTCTCTCAAGACCAATAGACGCGCCAATTCATCCTCAAGGTAGGGATAAGGCACAAGCAAAGACACGGCAGATAAGGTCAGAATATGCCCGAGGAGTGGCGAGACTGCCTGGACGGAAATCCACAAACGACAGTCAGAAATGACGTGATCAATAGTAGCCATCATTATCGAAGAATCCGCGAATAATCGCTCAGTCGCGTCACGAGCAGTGACGGCCTCATCCAGCGCGCTTTGGACCTCCAACGATACGCGGCCCGATAAGTCAGCTCTCTAGGCGGCCTGATACGCTTCATCCCACTCCTTAAATTTGGCACGCATAGTATTTATGTTCACCACTCTCTGCTCTTGAAGTGATTAATTTCAGCCTTCACGAGCAACAATCGCTTTAGTTCATCATGTTTAAACATCGCCGATGCCAACATGGGAACAGGCGCCAGGGACAACACATACCCGTGAAGAGAACCAGACATGCTTACGACTTATTGGCCAAAAAAAATAGACGACGAAGTTGAAAGGAAAATAGTGACCAAGAATAAGAAATGAGAACCATATATAAAGGGGGAATGACGTGGTTTACGATGTAATGCCCCTACGTTTCTTTGTGCATGTTATGATACGTGGCAACCCATAGAAACGCAGGAAGTAATGATTCCCAAACAGGTTTAGGATACCCCTAAAAAGATGGCCTCTGATATAAACATTGGGTACTTGGAGACTAAGGCCCAAGGCCAGCATGGCAACACCCGTAAGAAAAAAGATAAGAAGGGAATTAAGCAAGAAGAAAAGTCTAATGAAAAGCAACGAATGAAGTAAATATACAACCCAAAAAAACAAAAAAACAAAAAAAACAAAACATCACACAAAGAAAACAGGTACATAAGGAGAGCGGTAAGCAAAGAAAGACGTCGTCGAAATCGCGCGCAACCTAGCCTGACAACAGCGCGCGACAATGGGTAATGTCCATATCCATAGCTTCCGCCATGAGCCGGCCCTCATCGCACTGAATGTTGGCTCGAGACAGATCCCAATTGGCGTCACTTATTAACTTGCGGATATCCCGAATGACCTTTTCCCTTAGCCTTTGCTCCCTGAGCGAGCGCAAGAGTGCCTTCGTGCTCATCGTGATCTTCACGTGCTTTGTCCCGTCGGACTTTCCTGAGATTCCACAATACGTCTATCTCTTCCCTCAACACCAATAAATGCGCGAGTTCGTCCTTAGGGTAAGACGGGTTCACAAGCGCGGAAGCAACCGTCAAAGATAGAGTGTGCCCAAGAAGGCGTGGGGATGCACGACCAGAGATATGCGAGCGACAATCGGTAATGGCGTATTCAATGGTCGCCTTCATCGTTGAGGATTCAGTGAGTAACGAAATAACAACATGTCGAGCTGTAACATCATCGTCCAAAGCATGCTGGATTGGAGACGTTAATCGTCCGGCCTCCTCAGCGGCTTGGCGCACTTCGTAACGCTCTGCAAACTGAGCGCGCATAGAGTCCCTATTGGCCAGCCTATGTTCGCAAAGCGCCTCAATCTCGGTTTTTGCCAACAATAAGCGCGCCAATTCCAACTCTTTAAACATTAAGACTAACGAGGGGATTGGCGCTAGAGTCAATACGTATCCATGAAGGGAGTCATCCATCTGAGCAAAGTATCCGACAGAGGAGAGGAAATGGAAGTGAAGCCTTAAGACTGATGATCAGATTGGAAACCCGACATTACTATATAAGGGAAGACGCACCATAAATGATGCGGCAGCCGCCCCGTTTCTAGCGACACGTGGCGCATAAAAATATAGAAGAATTTGACTATTGGATCATCTGATAATCGACCCAATCAGGGGACTAGTGTTGATACATGAAAAAATACCCCTTAACGGGCCTGGGGTGCCCCTAAGAATAGAAATGAGCTTGGCATGAGGTATGGGGACTTGGGGACTAAACCCAAGCCCAAATGGGAAAATACTCATGAGGAAGGAAGGATAAAGAAGGAATTAATGAAGAAGAAGGAGGTTATATTAAGGAATGATATTAGAAGTAATTAAGAGAGGTTAGGACATGTGTCATGATGTAATAAAAAGAAGGGCTTTTGGGAAAGCCTATATAAGAAAGGACAAGGTACGATAGAAAGACAACTCTCTCTCTTACTATTCTTGGTATAGTGAGGTCACTTGGTGTGGCTAGGACGGGTAGAACCTAAATCCGAATTCACCCTTCAACAATGGTTGTTGTTGAATGGTAAATGTTCAGAATGGTGATTGTGTATATATTATGAGTATGTTGATAAAACTATTTGTATCGTTTTATTTTTGTTGTATGTGCAGACGATTTGTTAGGTACCCTAAAAGGAGCTTTAGGGTTGAATTATTCACCACAAATAAATGGACTGTTTACCATGATTTGAATGTGAACTATGTTGGTCTTGACATGTTGACTGATATGATTATGTGGGAGATGAAGATTAGTGAGGCCAAGAAGCTTAATTTATTTTGGCTTACTCCAGATAACATACCAGAACTGATTACCGATGATGAGGAGTTCTTTACAATGTGGAACAGGGATGAATATCAAGATGATGGTTATGTGCATCTTTACTTTAGTATTAGTGATAAGGTTTTGAGGTCTGGTGATGAATGACCATCATCTTCAGGGGTTACTAATGAAGTTATGTATTTAACACCTACTAAGAAGGTGACAAGTGACTCTGAGATGGTGTTTTCTACACCTAAGAAGAAGGTGACACATGAAGATGACTTTGTATTTTCTACACCTAAGAACAAGGTTGTTAGCAATTCACAATTAGTTTATCCTGCTACTAGGAAAAGTCCAAGGTTGGTTTGTAAGTCAATTGATGCTCAAATAAATGCTGCATTTAGGAGGTTACTTTTGAATGATGAGGATATGTGCCATCCAGATGATAATGTGGATTTAAAGTATGAGAACATTCAACTAGATAATGTGAAAGAGGATGTGTGCCATCCAGTTGATGATGATAGAAGTCTACCATGCTCTGATGATGAGGAAAATGATATTGACATAGCTGATGTCAGAGAATTTGTGAAAATCTACTTTGATGATGACTTTTGGCAGAACTTTAGAAAGGAAGGTAATGTTGCAGTACTTTTACTTCTTTTTCTTTATATTAAGCTATGTAATGTGTTATGATGACTAACAATACTTTTGGCAGACTTTGTAGGTTCACCAGGAGATGATGTACCCGAAGGAGAGAAAGGAAAAAGTGTTGCAGTAGCTTTAGTGCCTAGTGATGATGACAACAGCCTTGGTAACTCATATTATCACTCTGACTCTGAAGATGAGAAGTCTGACTTTGCAGATAAGAAGAATAAAGCAAAGGCCCTTCAAACTTTTTACCAATAATGGGACCAGGAATGGGGTCCACATATTGTAGATATGGATGAAGACTTCTAACCTGTTGATGATGGTCCTGTAGTGTATGAACCTGATTTAATAGAGGTGGGTATGCGGTTTGAAGACAAGATACAATTTAAGAAGCATCTCAGGAGTTATGCAGTGATAAAGAAGTTTCAGCATATTTTGAAGCCTTGTGACAATAGAAGGATAAGAGTGAAATGTAGGTATCATAAGTCTGAAGGTTGTAAGTTTCAAATTTTTGCCTCTAATACAAAGGGGGAGAAGACTTTCACTGTTAGAAGTATGAATCTGGAGCATACTTATGTTGGAGATCCACTTAGCAGAAATAAGTTAGCCAATGCAGAGTTTGTTGCTCAGTATCTGTTTGAGAAGCTGAAGACATGTGGATTCCTTCAGCAGCCATGGAAAATTGCAGATGAATTCTACACTTCTCATAACACTACTCTACCATATCATGTTGCTTGGAAAGCTAGGACTATGTGCTTGGAAAAAGCATGGTAGTTATGAAGAGTCATATAAACCGGTACCATCCTTTGTAGACATGGTGGCAAGGACTAATCCTGGTTCTGCAGCAAATTACAGTTTTGGAAGGTAACTTGTTAATTATAACCTTTTTTTTTCCAGTCTTCTTTGTTAAAGATAATCACTAACATTATTTGTATAATGTTTATGTAATGTTTCAGGGAAGATAATTGCTTTGAGTCAATGATGATTGCATTTCATGCTCCAGTTCATGGATGGAAAAATGGGTGCAGAAAATTGGTTGGTTTAGATGCATGTCACCTTACTGGAAAGTTGGGAGGTTGTCTTATGGCTGCAACTGGTTTAGATGCACAAAACTAGGATGTACAATTAGCCATACAAGTGGTCAGAAATGAGTGTTTTGAGAATTGATATTGAAGTAGTTAAAGCCCCTGATTGAATCAGAGGAAAGAATTACTTTCATTTTTGATAGGCAAAAAGGTTTGATTGAGGCTGTTAGTGCTTTATTTCCAGGAAGCCCACACAAATATTGTTTTAGGTATGTTCACTATTTTTACCATATTTACAGTTATTTTAACCATTATTTGATCTTTGTGTTTTACCTTCTAATACATGTTTTGCTGACTTTGCAGACACATGTTCAAGAATGTGAAGACTCACTACAAGGGGTCAAAGATACATAACCTTATCTCGGAATGTTTGCCAAAGCCTATAATTTCAAATGCTTTGGAAGGTAATAACACATTACATAGTATAGTGTTTTATTGTTATAAATTGCCAAAGCCTATAAGTTCAGTCATGGAATGTTGTGTTTGTATGTCATGTATTGTTAATAACCTTAATGTTTCTATTTGTCCAGTTCCATATGGATGCTTTGGTGCTGGAAAATCCTGCTGCTGCTCAATATATGATGAATGAGGATCCTACCCAGTGGTCTAGAGCATTCTTTGACCTCTCTTTATGCTGTGAACATATGAACAATAATTTCTCTGTAATATGATTAGGAAACTTAGAGACAAGCCTATTTGTACTTTGGGCTTAATGTCTGGACAGTTGATAATGGGCTTGTGGTATAGGAGAAAGCAGTTGTCTTTGGACTGGCAGAATGGACAATTAGTACCTGAAGCTTTGAAGTTGATTGAGAAGATGAAAGAATGCACTGGTCAGTTTAGGATTAGTGGTGCTGTATATGGTCAGAGTTATCAAGTTACATCAATTCACAACTCTGTGTTCCAAATTGATCTGATTAACAAGACTTGTAGTTGCGTCCAATGGCAACTGAGGGGCTTTCCCTGTCAGCATGTTGTCTGTGTTTTGAAGACTTTAAGACCTAATTGGGCAGAGTAAGTTTGTTTTCCATGCAATAATGTATGTATATTGAATGTAATGAAATACTTTCATTTCTCATTTACTCATCTTTTAGTTGTTTGTCTGTTTTGTAGTTATTGTAGTCCATACTATACTGTTGATGCATACAAAGCCACTTATGCCACTCAAATGGAATTACTAAGAGGGAGAGAAGATTTGGAAGAGGTGACATCATAATTTACTTTACTTTACTGTTTTTTTTTTTTGTTTTTTTTTTTCCTTTGTCCTTTTCTTAGTTGTTGGGAATCTTATCTTGTTCCCATTCTTTATTACTTCTTTACAAGTTCATTTAGGGTTACTTTATGTCTTGTTTCTCTATAAATATCTAGATCTAACTTCTTCTTTTCTTCTAACTTCTTATTTTCTTCTTTTGTTTGTAGCCTCAAGAACCTTTTGTCAAACCACCTATAGATATGAGGAAACCAGGACGACCTGCTAAGAAGAGAAAGTTGGGGCATGATGAGCATGTTTGTGAGAAGAGACAGAGGACATGTAAGAGATGCAACCAGATAGGCCACAATAGAAGAACTTGTGCTGGTGGTGAGGTTGGTTCTAATCCTAAAGGATGGAGGCCAAGAGTCATGGTAGATGAAGGAACCCAAGCAACTACTTACCCAGATCCAGCTGAGTGCAGTTCCAGCAGGAGCAAGACTTGGAGAGGTAGAGGTTCTAGGGGAGGCAGAGGTAGAGGATCTGCATCAACTTCTGCTGCTGCATCAACCTCAGCATCAATATCTCAAACTACATCATCAACATCTTCTGCACCTGCATCTAGAGGAAGAGGTGGAAGGGGTGGTAGAGGAGCAAGAGGTGGAAGAGGAGTTGTGTAACAGACTTTTAGCCAGTCTGTCAATGGTGCTGGTTGGTTCAGCCAAACTTTGAGCCAAACTTTTCAAGCACCAAAGCCACAAAAGAAGGGAACATCTGCAACTCAATAGAGCTTGCTTGTTGTTTTTTTAATGTTTCTTTCCAAGACTATTTGGGTTATGAACAGTTTATTATAAGGATAATGGTGTTCAAAAATTTCTTTTGGATTAGTGATATATATAAGTAGTACATTATATTAACTTACTTTTACTTCTTGTTCTTTTCATTACATTTTCAGATTGCTTTGTAATTGCTTACACAGGTCAGCCATCTTCAACTTAGCATATCTTTCCTTGGATTTGGCAAGAAGGAAAAAACAAAGACGAGACCCACTGGAAGTCTTGAAATTGGATGTTGTTGCATTGCAGGTAACATAAATGGTGGTTGTGTTTATTTCTACAAACTTTTAGCATGTATTTTCCACTGCATTTCTTCTTACAAGGTTGATTTTGGAATGGACAAGCCTTGAATTGGTGGTTATGTCACCACAAGCAAAGTAACACTTATTGGCAGGAAGCTGAACATCCAAAGCTTTAACAAAGATCAATTGCGAGAGGAGCGGTTGACGAACTTCTCACCCGGGATGCTCGGGAGTTTGAGACAATGACATTCTCCTAACACCATTGCAAGGTACATTCTTGCACCTAAAGTAGATCCATGGACACCGAATTGGTGGATGATTATCTATTTCACACATTGAACATACACTTTATTAGAACCCTCTCTCGCTAGATACCTCCACCATGCTACTTATATTGAACTTTTGCATAATTCCATCCATTGTAGATGATTGTTTAGATTTTTATGGGATTTTTATCTGCTGCAGATAAATGGATGGTGGTTTTATAGCAGACAAAACATAATATGATCGTTCAACGGTCATGTTTGGGATGAACGGTCATATTTGGGTGACTTTGATGATGTGTACAACTTGCCACGTCATGGTAATCTGCCAGGTGGCAGTTGCAAAGATGACATGGACATGTTGCCACTTGTACAAGATGCCACGTAAGCTAGTGTAGTTAACTACCTAGAGTTAGATGTCAAGGGCAGGTTTGTCTACTTTTGGGTGTAAATACATGTGACGTGGCACCGTTTTTTTTCATTTAAAAATTCGGGTGGAAATTCTTGTCAGAGGAACATATTTTTAATTCTGTTTAAAGGAGAAACATATTTGTAATTAAAATTATTAAGAGGTACATATAGTCAAAAAAACCCAAACTAAAATCCGTGAGGCAGTCATCCCAAACCCCGATCGTTGGATCCTGCGAAAGTGAGTTTTTTCCTCCTTATTCCTTTTCTCGAATCGATTATTAAGAATCCCAAATCCTGCATTTTTTTTTAATTATTAATAGGGTTCAGCTTGTTGCTAGGTTACTGGCCAAGGTTTTGTACGAGTTATTTGTTTTTAATAGGGTTAGATTTATTTTATTTTATTTTAACCGTGGTTGAATTTTCCAGTTGCTTAATTAACTTAGGGTTAAAAAGCAGTGAAAGGGAGCTCTTTTTACAGTTGTTCATGTGTATTTGCTGTTTTAGACGTAAAAACTCATCGAATGAAAAACCTATGCTTCTGGTTCCGGTGGCTGTGATATGTGTTTAAAACTTCAACTTCGCGCCCAAAATTGCAAAAACGAAATTAGTGTTGTGTGCCATGCTGTAGACTAGATCTGAGTGCATATCCATGACAAGTGATGTGATGACTATAAGAAAAAAATAAAGATATATGTCCTATAAAAACTTTTATGCTTTCCTTGTTTTTGCCTTCAGGGACTTGAAAGCTGTGTCGGCCAGCCAACTAAGAACACATAGTGCCACTTTTACTCGACATCATATTTTTAGCTTTTCCTATTTGAAACAAGCTTGGTAAAGGGGCGGCAAGAAATGGTAGAGGGGCGGCAAGTGTGATAGCAATGTCCCTCTTATTGGTTAGGGGGTGTCCTATAGGGGGTGTAGTTTGACTAAATTACCCTTTTCACCTCAAATGGTCTAATTTACCCTTGCTTTTTTGATTGAAAAGACTGAATTGTCCTCCATCATATAAACCTAATTATGAGAAGAATCAAAATCAGTTTTTTTTTGTTTCATCTTCTCAACTTCCATTGTAACCGTAAGCACCACCTCCATTAAAGTCCGAAAATTCATAAAATTGATAATCGTTGATTGAAGTCTACATTATAGATGACGAATAAGAAGAAAGTTGACGAAGATTGTAGCGATTCTAATCAAGCAAATGTTCTATTAGGTGAAGAACAAAAATCTCAACTCCAAACCCCTCCACCGGAGAAATTAGGTGGAATGACATACATGAGGTATGTTTTGCGGAACCCATTTAGGGTTTAGTTTAATTTGTTCGTTTTAATTTCAATTTCTATCAAAAATTAGGTTTTAAGGTGAAAAATCAAGTTTCCATATCCTGGGTTTTTGTTAGTTACGGTTGCAATTAGTTCCATTATGAGCCGTATATGAAGCTTTTGATGCTCGTACGGTTTGTAACAATTGAAATTTGCTGAAATACCAACCGTATGTTCTTAGGTTTCATAATTTTTTGCCAGTTACGGTTGCTAATTTCCACGGAATTACGAACCGATTTTTTCTCTGCATGTTAAATTATTTGCTTACGGTGCCTATTTGTATGTTAGTTACCAACCGTGTATTAGGTACGGTTCATAATTGTGTACATTTGTAACCGTATATTATCCTGTGTTTGAAAACTTTTTGTCAAGTATTGTTACGGTTGATAACGATAAGAAAGTTACCAATCGATTTGATATACGGGTTGTTTAATTGTTCAGTTACGAACCGTATCCGTGATACGGTTTGACACGATTGTAAAGTTACAAACCGTATATTATTCTGGTCACATTTTTTTGGTTTGTTTGTTACATTTTGTTTGTTCAACCCTTAGGAATTCATTCAAATTATTACTTGTGTAGGAATCCTGATAGGGTGAAGAAAAAGAGAGGGAATAACTTAACTCTGATTGATCATACACCCACCCCTAGCGGGGACAAGCATTTAGGAGTAGATTATAGAGGTGTCCCCAAGAATGCGAAGAAGAATAAGAATCAATTTGAGATTAGGCTTAGAGAACCATCTGTAGGTAACTCTGGGGTTGAATTAGAAGGAGCTGAACCTAATGATCAAGAAATTGAAGAGGTAGGAGTTGAAAAGAACCTTGAAGAAGCTGATGATAATGAAGAGGAAGAAAATCCTGATGAATCCAATGTCGAAGAAGAGGAGGATGAAGAAGGAAATGGCGAAGTAGAGGAGGATGAAGAAGGAAATGGTGAAGATGAGGAAGAGGAAGGAGATAATGAAGATGAGGAAGAGGAACCAAATGATGAAGATGATGAAGAGGAAGCAAATGATGAAGAAGGAGTACAAAACAAGGGGAAAGAAATTGTTGTAGCTACAACTCCAGCTCCAGCTAAACCAAGGAAAGAAAAGAAGCCGAGAAAGGAACCCGCACCAAAAGGGTTGCATATTCCTAAAGGAAAAGACCTGTTGTTGCCAAGGAAGAAGAATAAAAGACCTTGGGGCGAGGCACCAAATAAGTCCTCAATCTTATTTGGTTATACCAATTCCTGGTCCGCAAAAGTCTGTGAGACTAGGGTATGTTTCTCTTAACACATTGTTTTGTTTTAAGTTATTTCGTTTTTTTTTTTTTTTTTTTTTTATGTATATTTCATTAATCTCAGTTTAACAAAATATGTTTGTATTGTTTTTAAGGATCATGCAAGGGTAATCAAATTGGTCAAGCATCAAAGATCTAGTCATTGGCATTTAGGTGACGAATGTGGTGATGTTCGTACTCTAGTGTCAAGTTCAGGATTAGGGCCTGGAATTCTAAATACCCAATCGGAGTATGATAGTATAATGGTATCTGCCTTCAGGGAACGATATTGGTCAGAAAACGATACTTTTCATCTCCCATTTGGAGAGATGACAATAATACCAGATTTATGTGAAGCAAATTCTTGACTTGGAAGTTGAAGGAAAATCTGTGTATGAAGGTTTTGATAACAACATGTCTTGGACTGATCTTTACAAACCTTGTTGAAGAAACACTTGGGTGGGGTAAAGACGAGACCGAGATGGAGTTTATGTTGGTGGTGGTTATGACCCTTCGGAACCAAACAAGATTAACAAGGTAAAGAAGTTGTTGTTGAAAAATTTGAGGACGAAGTTTGGAGACACCCTCAAAAAACAATTGGCAGGTGAGGTGATATATGACACAAGGGCTAGGCGTACATCCACATCATATTTGTTGTATTCTATTGGGACCGTATTCATGCCCGATAACTCGGGAAATAGGGTGAATGTCCATTACCTACAATTATTGAAGGATTTGAAGAAGACCAGAGAGTATTCGTGGGGCACCACCACGCTTGTATATCTACTTGAAAGTCTAAGAAAGGCCTCGAGGGCTGGAGCTACTGAAATTGCTGGGAATGTTGCGCTTTTAATGGTAAGTTTGGTTACATTTTATCATTTATTTTATTTTATGATTGTTTGTTATATTTATCTTTTGTATTCATGTCCCAATTCCTTAAATTGTTTTATATTTTTCTAGGCATGGGTGTATGACCACTTTCCGAGCTTGAGACCTCCTACTGAATGGGAAGAAGATGATGATAGACCTACGGAAAGAAGTTTATGTTCACCGGTAGACAAAAAGGAACAAAGAAAAGAGGCTCATTCAAGTGAGGCAGGGAAATAGATGCTTTCACCGTTGAAGATGTTATCTTTGACCCTTATTTGAGGATTTAAAATGGAGTTGATGTTCGTCGGTTCACACATATCTCGTTCTACAACGGACCATTGTATCATGCCACAGGTTATGTTATGACCAATCCTCGTCGAACTCTACGCCAAATTGCTCATATTCAAGAAAAGGTCCTTAAGGAAAACTTCAAATTATCCAAGGATGGATCCGAGAAAAGAGGCCCCACCATTGTACTCAACTACGGCCCAACTCCGACGATTGATGTTTGGAACAACCGCCATCAACAACAATACCAACTCCAAGCGGGAAAGGCAATGGCTTGTAACAACACGAAAGAAGATGTTGATGATTACATAGATTGGTATTATCATTTTGGTCATCCACATGTGATTAATAATGATCCGAAGGCCCAGCCACTTATTCAAAAGGCAATAGAAAAAAGGAAGGCTGCCGAGGAGAGCAAAGAGACAAAGGGACTATTTGGTATGACTTGGAGGAAACTATATTTCATGACGATACGTAACTTTGTTATCTTCATGACTTGAAACTCAGTTCTAATTTACATTTCTTGGGTTATGGAATAATCTCTTAAGACTCTTTTTAATGTATTAATAGAAAGAGCGAGGACAACAGTTGGCAAATAGTATGACTTCATGCATCCGTGCTAATGGTGTGATTAACGCTCCTCAACAAAGGACCTTACAAGAACAAATAAGAAACATGCATGATCCAACCAGGAAAGAATTGTATGAGGGGTTGGTCACCGAAGAAAGAGGCTTAAAGAGGGGCGAGAAAGTCCATTGGAGGTGCGAGTACTAGCCATAGTCAGCCGTCATCTAGCAGCGAAGAGACGCCTTTGGAAGAGGATGTGCATGGTGTGGGTACTAGCCAAAGAGGTGGTCGTGGTCGCGGTGGTCGCCATGATGGCCCTCGCACTCGTGGCGGTGGTACTACTAACAAAAGAGGTCGTGGTCCTCGTGGTTAATTATGGTTATGTGACATTTGATAGCAGGACAACTTCTTATTTCTTAGCTTTGTGTGGTTGTTTTTAGTTTATGGATATTATCAAGAACTAATGGTTGTGTGGTTAGTTTTTAGCTTATGGATATTATCACGAACATGTTATGAATTGTGTGGTTATGGATTTTAGCTTATGAATTACTTGGAATGAATTAACATGTTATCAACTGTGTGGTTAGTTACTAGGAATGAATTAAAATTGAAATTTTTTGAAGTTATTCTATGTGTTACGGTTGGTAACAAAAGGCAAATTAAAAACCGTACGCTAGTTACGGTTGATAACAAC
Source organism: Papaver armeniacum (assembly GCA_023531295.1). Taxonomy (NCBI): domain Eukaryota; kingdom Viridiplantae; phylum Streptophyta; class Magnoliopsida; order Ranunculales; family Papaveraceae; genus Papaver; species Papaver armeniacum. Next base: position 180,621 of record JAJJWW010019171.1, on the reverse strand, counting down.
AAATCCTTAAGAAACCGTATGCTAGTTACGGTTTGTAATGAAGCAAATTTACAAACCGTACATTACTCTGTAACTTCCGGAGTTAGAGAGCTCATACTTACGGTTGGTAACTATAACTCTAACGAACCGTAACTCGGTATAAATAAATTTTGCGAGTTATGGTCGGTAATTGTGCTTGATAAAGGAACCGTAACTCTGGTATATGCAATTTCTACAGAGTTACGGTTGGTAAATTTACAATCATTACAAACCATAACTCTGTTGCAAAATCAATTATCTAGTCTACGGTTTGAAACTATATTTTAATTACCACCTTATTTATTTCTTGGGTTTTCATGAGTTTATCCACTGATTTGTCATTGGTTGATTTGAAAATATAGCCGTTGAAACCTTCAACGAGTTTATTTTCAAAAAATAGATCCGTTACATAATAAAAAACCAAATTGTTATATATATATATGCTTATCCTCCTCAATAGAAGTTACACCTCCACATGAATCATCTCTTACCTTAAACTAGATTATGGCTCCAAACCCTGAATTTACATTGGAAGAAGATTTATGTATTTGCCGCAACTTTGTTCTATGCTATCCAAAAAGAGGAGAAGAACGACGCCTATGTGGTTTTGTGAGTACAAGTTATTTGAGAACTCTTTTTGAAAACTTTTGCTCCGAAACAGGTAACCCTAATAACCGCGATGGAATAGTGTTGTATATTCGATATGGAACTATTCGGGATAACGTTCAAGAATTTATGGCATTAATTCGTATTATGGGTGAAATACGATTAAGGAGTGAAACTGACGCTGAAGTTTTAGAGAGCTCTATTCAAGAATGGAGACGATGGAAAAGGTCGAGTTTTCAATACTTACCTCATTTCAACATCCTTAAAGACTTCTATCGCACTCGTAGGCCTGGATATTAGTATCCTTTTAATTCGCATCAAATAAAATGAGTTGTAATGTCATTTATATTTATAATGGTTTAATGGTTGTAATGTTGGTTTAGTAATGAAGATGGTTCAATGGTTTTAATTGAATTATATTTGTTTGGCTTGTGTTTCAGTGTTAGTACGGTTTGTAACTATATTATCATTACCAACCGTAACAATGGCTGGTACAATCTGTTTCTAAGCATACTTACGGTTATTAAGTATGTTATTGTTACCAACCGTAATTTACACTGATACCTTGATTTCCACTCAAATTAGCTAATCAAATAGATATGTTTGTGAACAAAATACTTCATATATTATCTAATCAAATAGACATGATATTGTCACTTTTAATCATATCACATTTAGTCAAAATACAAAAATACAAATTATAAAATGGGCTTCACCAATACTTGAAAACATTTAAGCATCCTCTTCATCATCGGTCATAACTACGAATTGCTTCGGCATAGACAACATTATGGCCTTCCATAATTCAATCCTTTTCTCAAATCGATTGCACCAAGTCTTGGGGAGTTCACCGTCACAACCAAATTCCCTCCACAATGGAGGTAATGGACTTCCTTCATGCAATCGGAGGCCGATGTAATGTTTTCCTTCCACGTGCCCCATGACAACAGTTTTTTTTATTGACAAGTCTTCGTCAAACGGTATTCTTGTTGGTGCAAATGTAGTTCTCATGTCTCTGGAGATTAAATGAATGACGCAATTGAATGCGTTGGCGAGTAGTTGGCCACATATAGGCATGCGCATCCAATATTGGCTTGTCAAACATATATTACCGGTTAACCGCCTTTCCATTTCCTTGAAGCTCTCATTTAACACCTCATCGGTTTCGTTTATTTCAACTCTCATCATCGGCTTATAGAAGTCGCGGTAACCACGTAGTTCCATTAAGCATTTTTGCCTTACGTAAGTAACTTGGTCACAATCCCACCCTATCGCGTCTTCAAAGGGTCCAAGTTGATCCATGAAGACGTGGTAACCACAATTCCCATCACCATGAACATCCTCCGTAGCCTTGATATAACCACATATATAGTCGGGGAAAAAACGAAGGTAATATTCATAGAGAATGTAATGGTTCTGGCTATATCGACCATTCTTGTCTCTAGGTGGTTGTTTAGGCACTCCTTTTAGATGAATCGTCTCCTTCTCCTTCTCCTTTTCAACCATCGGACTCTTTCCATTATTCCTTGCTAATTGTTTAACACCAACTTTACCAATAAGTCTTTTTATTGAACTATCTTGGGAGGAAACCTCAAGTCCGACATAGGAACCTTGACCTTTAACTCCATCATCTTTTTTTCCACTTTCTTTACGACCATTTCCTTGAACAACAACTTTGCTTCTTTCTTGTTGTTTAGAGCGAAATACCGGACCTTTTCCTTTAACATCAATTTTGCTTGTTGCACTTTCTTGAGTAGGAAGCTCGATACATTTTTGTTGTACATTTCGACAGCTTGGTTCTCCTTTATCCGCTTGACCTCTTTTTCGTTTGATTCTACCTTGAACATCATCCTCTTCCATATCATCATCCGCTTCATATTCCTTTCCCAACCATTCATAACCACAAGGATCTCTTTTCTTTGATTCTTCCGCCAATTCTCTTGCTTTTTTATTTCCTACGTACCTCTTTTTTTTTTGGTAGGAGGCCTCCCCTTACCCTTCCCCTTTGGTGGTTCCTTGATATCATACCTAAATTGTGGATATACGAAATCTCTCAAGTTACTCAACCATATTTGCCTTTGGCCTTGGCTTAGTGTAGCATATTTCTCGGCTAGAGCTTTTCCAATCTCGGTATCGGCAAACGTTCCTCCAAATTGTGGATCAAAAATTGTTTCACGGAATGTTAATTGTTGCCAAAAGGGATCAACATCTTGAATCGGGATCACTTTGTCTTGATATGTGGCTATAACATGCCGACATGGGAGTCCCAAACTTGTCATGTTTGGACAAACACACTCTTCTTCATAATCCCCCAATTCATAATGTTGTACTTCATACATTATCTTCTCAATTGCTTTGTGCGAAACTTGATGTGTAATTACCCTTAGCCACTCATTGTCTATCCATCTAGTGTGTTGTTTACTTAGGCTTTTTTCAAAAGACTCCGTAACTCTATCGTGATCACGGAGGAAATACGAATGCATGGCTTCAAATAACGTAACTAACCCACCATTACAACTATGAAGTTTCTTCTTCAACTAATTGTGAGATGACTCCGCCGTACTTGTAGCTTGGTTGTCATAGTGCCTATATTGGTTAGTGAACGCCGATACGAACTTCTTTTTGTGAGGATCCAACCAATTATCAAACAAATACTTCACAACACTTGGATAACCTCTTTTCCAATGAGCCACTAACATACGATCTCTATCCTCATATTCATCCACGGTGATAGAATAGGTCAAGGCTCTCCACTCCGTTTTGAAACTTTCCCATTTTAGTTCCGCCAACTTGTCATCGTTCTTAAATTTCTCTTTGGCCTCATCTTGTTTATGCAACGGTAGTTCCTTTATTCTATCCATTTCGTTTTTTCGGGTTGGACGGACAAGGTGCATGCACTTAGTTTCAATACTTTTCCACAAGTGGAACGTGCAAAGAAGGTTATGAGCTTCCGGGAAAAGCCTCCTTATTGCATTCAACAAAGCTTGCTCCTTGTCGGTAATAATCACCTTTGGAGTATATCCCTCTACGTAGAATAACTTCACTTGTTCTAGTGCCCACACATATCTCTCTTCGAGCTCATCTTTCAAGAAGCAAAAACCAACACTAAAAGGAGCATTGGTAGAAGTTTGCCCGACAATGTTCAACAATGGCATCTCAAACTTGTTGGTTTTGTATGTGCAATCCATTAGAAGCACTTGATGAGAGCACCGTGCCAACTTCACAAACTCGGGATTAGCCAATAAAAGATGTCTTATTCGTCCTTTCTCATCATCATCGTGGAAAACCGAGTAATTATGCAACTCCCCCAAATTCCTTAATTGTTGCACTTTGTTCCCATTTCTTATCCTTCAATTTTTTTCTTGCATTTTAGATGTTATCCAAAGTAGGAGCATTTTGTGGGTTTCTTTCCTTTAAGTGAGGGAGGATATCAACAGGCTTCATACGAATTTGTGTTAGTGATTATACGATCTTCTCTTCTTCTTCGGTAAGGCGTCCAACATAAGCGTGTGATAGCAAACTCTCCGGTATAGGGTGGTTATGACTACCACATACAACTTTATCCAAAAACCACCTTTTTGCCGCGTTCTTTTTAAACTGAAGCTTGAAGGGGCATCGAGTCTTCTTACTGAAAGTAGTATTCTTCCTCTTTTTCTTTGCTACTTGCAAGGTATCCTTTTTTGCGTGAATACTATGTTGTCCACTACACTTGCAAACCATTTGAAAGGTACTATCACTAGTGGTACCATTACAAACTATGATACACATAATCAACTTTCCTCGTTCTCTAGCCCACTTCTTTGCATCGTCTTTCTCCTTCCATGTCTCCTCGGTTAAATAGTGAGAGCTAGAATCTTTGGTGACAAGTTCATTTGCTAAAGGTTGGTCATCCATTATAGGAAGTACATCAACGACCTGGACAAAAATATACCAACATTAGTCTAAACGAGGCAATAAAATGAAAACATATATGAATATATGATTGGTAAAGAAAGAGAATAAACAAACCGTAAAACAGTTACGGTTGGTAACTGTCATCCTCCAACATACCGTAAATACATCAAAAAGAATAGTAAAACACACAGTTAAGTATACGGTTGGTAACTAAAAGTCACCAATACACCCTAATATGGTGTCGGTTGGTCTCGATTTATACATTAGTAACCGTAACTAGTGCAGTAAATACTCACATGCACAGGATAACTTACGGTTAGTAACTACTGCACGTACTTAGCAACCGTAATTATGGTACGATTTGTAATCCAACAAATTTACCCAACCGTAACTGGTATAATTCCCTAAATTCAACCAGTTACGGTTGGTAACTACATATTTATGTACCGTAACATGTAGTTACGGTTGGTATTATGCTAAATTCCAACCGTATGTTCATCTGAAAGTTTTAAAAATTTGATCTTTTTACGTAATTTGGAGAATTTTGAGAAACAAAAAGCTAATGAGAACTAGTTTAGAAGTATACCTGGTCATTTTCAGTGCTTGGTTCTTCACTTTGTTGGCTAATTTCTTCAATTGGTTGAGATTGACCTTCACTTTGGTCTAAAACATCTCTACCATCTAAAAAATACTCCATATCAGGATCTCCATCAAGAGGTATGTAGTACTTGTTTTCTTTATCATATAGAGATTCACCCACCTCAAATTTGCCACTGGAATCACTCATTTTGGTGGAGTGAATCAAAATCTAGGGTTTCACAAATATCACATAAGTTTTCTTTTTCTTCTCCTCAATTTTTTTTTTTTTATAACTCTAAAAATCTGATTTTAGAGTTATAATAAGTGAAAATTAATTATCAACACTAATCTTGATTATCAACATTAAACTTGATTATTAACAATAAGGGATAATTAGTCATTTCCAGATTTTTCATTGATAAGGGGCACTTGAATTTCCTTGTAATGACCTTTTTTGTCTTATTAGGTTGCCGCCCCTCTACCATTTCTTGCCGCCCCTTTACCAAGCTTGGTTTGAAATTGGTTCCACATTTCATGTTGTTGAGTTAATGGTAACCTAATCCTCTACAAACAAATTTTGCTTAGTAGAAGTAGAAGCTACTAAACCATCGACATTCTCAATAATATCTATTTTTCACCGTCTTCTTTGTATTTTGGATTTTGAGTCGTCAGGTGTGTTGCCACTTTTTCTTCTTGATTTAACTTCTATTTTCCTTTAGCTATAATTTCTTCTTGTTCTTAATACAGATCTCTCATTTGTTTTTTAACAACACACTTGGCCTCAGTAGATTTATCTTTTTTCTTATTCATCTCTGGTAAATCAACATCCACCGCTGCTTTCCCTATAAATTTTTGTGTTTTGGTATCTATATTCATCAATCCTGTTATAGGGGTGGCAGATTTTATTAGAGAAGACGGGCGGGTAATATGACAAAAAGGGTCATTCCATGGTAATTTCAAGTGCCCCTTATCCAAAAAAACTGAAAATGACTAATTAACCCTTACATAGTTTAGTATTGATAATTTAGTTTAGTGTTAATGATTAAATTTCACTTCAATTAACTCTAAATCAAAACAAAATCAGATTTTAGAGTTTAAAAAAAAATCCATTTTTTTACATTTTCAGAGCTAATTACGGTTGGAATTTTACTCGTAACCAACCGTAAATCTTAGTTACGGTTCGTAAAAGATGAACTACCAATCGTAAGTGGTTAAATTTGGGGAAAACCCAATTCGTAAAACCAGTTACGGTTGGTAACCAAATGCTCGAGACAAACCGTAACTTAGTTACGGTTCGTAAAATAAAATGGTTACCAACCGTAACAATATTTACGGTTCATCTCGAATTTTAGTTATGAAGCGTAATTGGTGACCTTTCTGAACTCTGGGTTCCAGGGTTATTTACGGTTCGTAATTCTGGTATCGACATCAACCGTAAGTTCACTTACGGTTGAAAAAAAAAAACGTAACTGAAGAAAATTCTCAGATATAAGAACACACGGTTGGTAATAGTTCAATTACCAACCGTAACAACATCAAAATCGTAATTGAGTTAAAATCAAACGTAACTCACATAAACCCAGAAATTTCAATTTCAATTTTCATCTAAAAACCCTAATTTTTGATATAAATTAAACTTAAATCGAACAAAATAAACCAAATCGTAACTGGGTGTTTCAAAATAAACCAAATCGCCCCTATAACAAGATTGATATTCATCGCATCACCACTGGGTTCAGCTTCTTCATTGATTTCTAGTGCTTCTTTGCAATTTTTTGGTTCGGATGGTATAGAATCTTTTGGTTTGCGATCATGTTTTTTATTAGCAGCACTAATGTTCATCGAATTTTTTTGAATGTCCAATGAAAATATTGTTGCTAGTGAGAATCGTAGCCGGAAATCAAAAGATTCTGCACCTCCAAAACCAAAAAAGAGCACTTAAAAGCAAAGATCAAGCTGAACCTAGTCGTGATAAAATGAATCTAACGACCAAAACACAGAAACTTAAAAGGAAGGAAGTTGTGGATTCTCATTTACCAGAAATGTATAAGAAAAAAAGTTTAGGCTTAGTTTGGTATTGCTGCAGCTTTTATAAAAGCACTTTTCTGTTGTGCTGTGTTGTGAGAAAAAGCAGTTAGACGTTTGATTAAATATTAATTAAAGTTAAAACTTATTAAAAAAACAATCAAAATGTGTCTGGTAAAATATCAGATTCAACCATTGTTGTTGTGGCAAATGACAAGAACAGACGCAACTCTGAAAATAGTTTTATTCAATTTTATTAGATTTAAAAATAATTAATTTTTTTACTATTAAATATTAAATTTACTAATTACTACTATTATTATGATTGTTAAAAAGATTTATTTTACCTAACTACTCTTTAATACATATATACAAAAACTCAAATTAAATTAAGTAATTATTTAATATTTGTTTTTATTTTTATTTTTTACAAATTAAATGAAATGGTATCATAAAATAGTTTGAAAATAAAATATAATAATATTTAAAGAATAAAAATTTGATTGTATATATATTTAAGGATAAGTTTTGTCATTTACAAAATAAAATAGGGACAAAAAAGATAAATCAAGCATTAAATTTTGGTGGGATCAAAGCTTATGCTTTTGTAGCTTTTAAAAGCTCCTCACCCAGCTTTTAAAAATTGAGGAATTTGGGAAGTGCTTTGGGTAAAAAGCACTTTATTTTATTTTTACCAAACATTAATTTCAAAAATTATTGACATATATAAGTTTTGAAAGTGCTTTTGGAAAAATAAAAGCATTATCAAACCCAGCCTGAGGCTAAATATGTAGTTAAAAAACAAAATAAGAGATTTGTAGGACCATTAAAAAAATAAGAAGAATATTATTGCTACAGGAGAAAGAAATTAAATTAAGATGAAAGTGGTAAGAAATCAAGGGGAAAGAAAGAGTGTTTGTGTTTTAGGAAAGATTGGTCAGAGACTGTCTGAAAATGTGGAGCAGTGTGATCTCGTGGTGTTGGATATGCAGATTGGTTTTGACCTTGATGAGCTTCTTAAGGCTTCTGCTTTTGTTCTAGGTAAGAGTGGAATTGGCATTGTATACAAAGTTGTGCTTGCAGATGGACTTACATTAGCAGTCAGAAGACTGGGTGAAGGAGGATCTCAAATGTTTAAGGAATTTTAAAGTGTAGCAGAAGCTATTGGGAATATTCGGCATCTGAACATTGTTACCCTGAAAGCCTATTATTGGTCCATTGATGAGAAGCTGCTCATTTACGAATACATTCCAAACGGCAACCTCTCTGCTGCAATTCATGGTAAATTTTCTGACTTCATATTACAATTCAAGTTTAGTTTTGTAAGTATTTCGTGAAGAGACCATTTAGTGAAGAAGAAGTTAAGAATGCAATTAAAGATTTGGGAATTGATCGTGCTCCGGGTCTGGATGGATTTCCTATGAAGTTCTTTATTGTTTGTTGGGATTTCCTAAAAGAAGATTTGATGAAGGTTTTCGAAGAATTTCATGACCACAATATTCTCCATTCATCATTGAAAAACAATTTTATTGTGCTTATCTCTAAGAAGGCGGGTGTAGAGGAAGTAAAAGATTTTCTACTATTAGCCTTATTGGGAGTGTGTACAAAATCATTTCAAAGGTTTTGGCGGAGCGTTTAAAGGTACACCTTCCTACTCTAATCTCAACAACTCAATCTAGTTTTATTAAAGGAAGACAAATTCTTGATGGAGTATTGATAGCAAACAAATGTGTGGATTCTAGACTTCTTCAAAATCACCGGGGTTGGTTTGCAAGCTTGATTTTGAAAAGGCGTTTGATAATGTGAATTGGAATTTTTTAAATGAAGTCTTGTTCAAAATGGGGTTTGGTGGTGTTTGGAGGGCATGGATTAGAAATTGTTTAACATTCTCAAAGTTCTCGGTTCTTGTTAATGGATCGTCTTTCGGTTACTTTGGTAGTGAAAAGGGACTTCGTCAAGGAGATCCTCTTTCTCCTTTTCTCTTTACTATTGTTGGTGAAGTTTTAAGTTGTATGTTGAGCAAAGCACAAGAACTTGATCAAATCTCTGGTTTTTCGGTCAAGGAGGGGGGAACAAAAATAAATCACTTGCAATTTGCCGATGATACTATCATTTTCTTGATGCTAAGAGAGAACAAGTCGATGCCCTTCGTTACCTTCTTCTTTGTTTCGAGTTAACTTCGGGTTTGAAGATAAATTTCTCTAAAAGTAGCTTATTTGGGGTCGCGGTCGAGGAGGAAGTTGAAAATTATGCTAACATGCTAGGATGTAAGTTTGCAAGTTTTCCTAGCATATATCTTGGCTTACCTTTGGGAGACAAGGTAGGAGGCTGTGACGCCCCAACTACTAAACTTGCTTACCTAATAAGATTACAACCTAACTGAAACATAAAATCTATATTATCGATTTCAAGAACCATAATTACATAAGCTAATCCCAAGACAGACCCATACACTCTGATGATATACAAAAGAAGATCTCTCAAGTGATATGAATATAATAATGTGTTGTTTTACAGATTATAAAATAGAAGATATACAAAATGTCTAGGCTTTAAGCTACGTAAACGGATGTCTTCGTGCGCACAGTTTCTTCTCATAACTGAAAACTGAAGTGGGAACAAGTGAGCACATCATCCCAAATGGGGGCTCAGTGGATACCATTATAACATTCAAGTAATCACTAACATGCATCACAGTTCTACTAAAGAAAACGATAAACATCTTTTACACGCAACATAGAGCAGAATATTGCTTCAATTCATATCCCCAGATATTACGTCCATAGTGTTAATATCCGTGAAAGATCCACCTCCGGATGGATCTACGAGAAAAGAATTAAACAACCTAAACATATGTTATCCCAACCTCGTCTCACTCAATGGAGGAGAAGATGCTAGGAATAACTCCAGTCTCAAATGATAGCTTGAATCCAGGTACCGTAAGATATTATTGTGGAATACGTACACCTCATAAAACTCAATGCCACCATCTAAGGCTAGAATATAATAAGATTTTGATTACTATGATCGACCCACACAGCAGGTTCACAAAAGGCCCAATCATTATTCGTAGGCCGAAGTCTCCAAATAATGACTATATCCAGTCATGAACCTAGAATTTCTTCCTAAGTCAAGGTCATAGTAACCCAGTCATTCTACTAAGACTGCACAATCAAGTATGATATGCACATGAGTGACTTCCCCAAATAAAATAGTATATATAATAATCAACCGGGGTAAAGCCGGACTACTAGGTAGTAATCAACCGGGGTAAAGCCGAACTACTATCTTAAGACAATAAAATGTAATACTCCCTCCGTCCATTTTTAAGAGTCCGCTTTGACTTTGTCAAGATATTAAGGAAATCCTATAAAATGTCATGATTATCCCTTGACTAGCCTATTTAATATTACGTTATTACCAAAATTAAAACTATTAGTGTTAAAAATTATAATTTGGATAGTACTGTTGTTTTAGGAAATATTGTAAAGAAATAAAAGCAAACTTATACTCCAAAATTTAAGAATTTTTTATTTCCTCCATTTGATTTTGGTTTCCCGCATTAAAACTTTGGAGCCTTTGGAATTTTTATTTGAGAGGGAAAAAAATTGAAATTGTAGATTATTTCCTCTTTAGATATACTCTATCATGAATTTGAGATTTTGTCATAAATTTTTTTGATTCTTTGCCATGTACATAGCCATGTTAACTCGTACCCATAATCAATTACTCCTTCTAATATTAGGAATTTTGTAACTACCCATAAATGTTTTTATTTAAAAAAGGAATGGCAAATGACAATTAATATAAAAAAATATTGAATGGATTTTTTTCTTATATATGGTGATGATATTTATGATTTTGAATTATGTTTATATTAAAAATGATTTTATAATTATAAAAAAGAAAGGGTATATTTGATAGTTCAAGGGAAAAACATGTCTATAAACAGAGCGGACAGATAAAAATGGACAGACCAAAGTAGAAATTAGGACAGATAAAAATGGACAGAGGGAGTACTATTTATCCGGGATAAAGCCGGGATACTAATTAATAATCAAACAACGTAGCGTTGCCCTACTAAACTTAGCCAAGAGCTATGGGGAAACACAGACACTCTTCGTGGGGAAACCACACAACGCATATTACACAACATACCCATTGAATTACAAACAATATATGCTTACGAATTAACGACTCATCATGCTCATGAGATGAAGTAAACTTAATGATTACAAGAAGGTTACAGAGTTCCCACCTGATTTGATGACAAGCCACGCCTACCTTGCATTCTTCAATCCACTGGTTCATCATTCAAATCGATCGTTCTTAATATAATCTAACTGTTAATCACACAAGCACTCTAAGAATTTAGCTAACATGCTCACACAAATATCACAACATAATTTCATACATTTCTCTAGTTATAGGCTAAGTGAAATAATTAATGACTCTAATTCTATTAATGGTTCTATAAACTGGTAATACGTAGTTTTGGTATAAAACAATATATACTAATCCAAATAGGGTCAAATTGGGTATCATCGGAAAGCCCTCGAAAAACCCTACAACTTTGCAGAAGGAACCTAAAGCTAACTCGGATCAGAAGTTGTCCAAAAATCCAAAATACTATTTCTGGACTAAGCCCAAGTCCAATGGGCTTGATCCGGACCGTCCCATCAATCCGCCCTGTTAACCCGGTCAAGTCCCTAGTGGTCTGACTCGGTCTGACTTACTAGTTAACCAATATAACTCACTGACTCACCGAGTTGAGTCAGTCATTGTAACAAACACTTAAAAGACATTTTTAATACTCGTACACAACACAAGAGTCAAAGTTTCGGGCTCTATAGATTTCTCAATTCTCATCCAAATTGAATAGTTGTTGGCTCTTTGGAAAGAATACAATCTCCTCTACAACTCACTTTGAAACATCGGGGACTAATTCCATTTCTATCATGTATATATTCGTCCATGAACAGGTGCACTCACCGCAAATACCACTATTTCCAGATTTGAAGAAAGACAATAAAATTTCTACAATTCATTCAATACAACTCCAAATCATTCAAACTAAGTTTATATGGATTCCTGATTCGATATACTATGAAACATGACAATAGACAAAGATCATAGCAACCTATAAGGTCCCTAGAAGTGACAAATAAACAAAGAACAATAATTACATAAAATCACAATGAATACCAAATTATATGTTAATTGTAAGCTAGTTTTGATTTCTAACAACTACCCACATCATTGTTTAATTAAAAGAATCATTTAGAAGTGTTACCTTGATTGTTTATCAAGTTTTCATCATTTCCATCATCTCTATCATAAAAACTCATTAACCCTTCACAACCAAATCATATCATCAAGAACACTTCTTCTTCTACTCCTCATACAACACTATCTTAAAATATTTCTAACATGGTTTCTCTTAATCACTAGCTACTCCCTCTAATATTTAATCCACCTCATCTTCTTTCAATTATCATCACCATGATTATATCAACAATTTATTCTCTAATTCTCTACCACTACTCTTCATTTCCGTCTCCATATCTACTAATACTTACCTATCTTTCTTTCTCTCTTTCTCACTAGCTCTCTGTCTCCCTCTCCTTTCTTCCTATCTTAAAACTAGGTGACACAGGAGAAGAATAGAGAAGAGATAACTCCTCTTCCAAAAATCGTTATATAACACAATAATTTTATTTAAGGTCTTACTATTTAGTGTTTAATAAATTACTAAGGGATGACCTTTTTACTATGGAGAGGTTCATTCAGTGAAGAGGTCCGGTCAAGTCAGGTTAACAGTCAACGGCGTCGGTCAACAGCAGGTTGACTTTAGTCAAATTTCAATATCCAATTTAAGTTGGCGATGTCTTCCTCGTCCAATATCCGGATGACGCATTCAAGTAACCCATTTCACGTAGCTTTTCGAGATGTATCTAGTGGTACTAATTTCGTATCTAAATTATTGTTAGATTAATAATGTTCGTGTTAAACTAATCGAGTTATTAGCGGCTAATTCGTCACTTGACTGGTCTAATAGCGTTGACAAGCTTACGAATCCTTACATTCTACCCACCTTATAAGAATTTTCGTCCTCGAAAATTGAATCGATCTACCTCTTATTGCAAGTACATCTCATACTTACAAACGCGCGGAATCCAACTCATTTTGAATGAGTTCGAAACAACATGAAATAAAATACAAACTTATAGGCTCAACTATTCTGATTTAAATACTAACAAGTAGAAAAAATCTAAGTTCCCCACCCTAACTTTCTATTAATAATTCATTATTTGCTACTATTTTATCTTCTGGTTATTGTGCTGATAAACTAATTAGTTTAAATCTAATTTCGTACAAAAATAATACTATATATATATATAGTCTCAATTTTTTTTTTTACGTTGTATCTCATAGATTGAAATAGAAACTATTACGTATTCGAATCAAATATATTATATTACCATTTTATTTTATTTTTTAGTTAAGAAATTTATCAGGCGACTCAATTGAATAAAACGTTATTGTAAATAATTATTAATAATTTTCACAGTTAAATTAATTTTATTATTTACTATCATTATTACTATTTTGATTGATCATGTTCACATGTATAGATGTTTGATCTCCAAAAAAAATTATATTTTAAATTTTATAAAAACTCCTTCATCATTTTACAAATGAATTTTAATCTTTATTTATTTATTTATTTTATTATATACCTTTAATTATGGTTATTATTATCAATTATTTATTTACTTATTATCGTCCAATTAACGTGTTAAATTATTGGCTCATCTTAAGAGTAATATAAAAGGCATGGTTGCTAGCGAGATCAAATTCTATTCAACATAATTTTATTTACATGTTTTTTTTTTTTGACTAACTCGCGGTGGATTTTTTTATAAGAACTATTCGATTAAAGATTAAAATATACATATATGCATTATTTTTATTATTATTTATTGTCCAATCTATGCAATAAATGTTAACCAGTTGATAATGACTCTATTAATATTTCTAAACGTAAATGTCTAAGTTCATATTGTCATCTATTTTTAGTGCCTTAATTTGTGTATATACTCTAATTATTTCGAAAATAGTTATATCTGGATCCATCCATATCTAGATTTTTGTAGCACCTATTAGTATACCTATTTCCATATACTTTTAATTAAGCACACATCGGTTATACATAAAGTTATTCACAAATAGACACATCACAACACACAATTCCATTTTATAATAAAAGCACAAATATCAGAAATTAATCCGATAAGAATTAAGCAATTTTATGGATAATCAAGTTATCCACTGTGATCTAAACTTGAAATTATTATCTTTTACAAATATGAATTCTATAAGAACTTAGTTGGTAGTTATCGTTAGTTTTGAGTATACTAAATTAATTATTTCAAAAGAAATTCACTTCTATAACAATTAGAGAACTTGAACACAATTTTGAATGAATTTTCGATGTAACTATGAAAATTCGGCACATCTCTAGGTATTTTCTACCATGAAGATCTAAAAATATTTGGGCTTTAGAGTTCTGTACACTAGATTACACTCTAGCTGATGATGATACCTAAGTCCTTCACACTAGTGTCTTCAAAATATTAATGGGTTTAAGTACCTGTAAAGGTACTCCCTTTTAAATAAATTTTGGATCTATTATAATTACTAATCCAACTAATTGTCGGTATTGGATTGACTACATGTTCATAATTTTAAAAAAGCCATTCTCTAATCTCAATCAACTATAATAAAATTGGTTTAACCTACAATTTTTACTTCTTAAAATGTATTCACAACCAAACCAACAAATCAATCAACCGAATAAGTCTTTTAGTTATTGATGGCTTTTACTGATAATACTCTCTCTTATTGTCCTTTAACGTGCCTAGAGCTTATTTATTAGTTTGTTTATTAACTAAAAATTTTGCCTCGGTAAATTTATTTGTTTTCTTATTCATCTACGGTATATCAGAATCAACAACTGCTTTCCCTTGAAGTTTATGCGTTTTAGTAGCTAGATTCATCGTGTCACCACTAGGATAAACATCATCTTTGATTTGCTCCTTTGCTCTATTCTTGGTTCTGGTGGTACAAAATCTTTCCGTTTTCTGCCTCTTTTTCTACTAGCAGCAGTAGTGTCCATCTGAAAATTTGAATGTCCGATGGAAATTATTATTGCTAGTAGGAAACGTGGTCGGAAATCAAAATATTTTGCACCACCAGAACGAAGAAAGAGTGAAAGAGGACTTAAAATCAAAGATAAAGCTCAACCTAGAGGTGAAACGATGAATCTTGCTAGCTAGATTCATCGTGTCACCACTAGGATAAACATTATCTTTGATTTGCTCCTTTGCTCTCTTCTTGGTTCTGGTGGTACAAAATCTTTTCGTTTTCTACCTCTTTTTCTACTAGCACCGGTAGTGTCCATCTGAAAATTTGAATGTCAGATGGAAATTATTATTGCTAGTAGGAAACGTGGTCGGAAATCAAAATATTCGCTCCACCAGAAACAAGAAAGAGTGAAAGAGCACTTAAAATCAAAGATAAAGCTCAACCTAGAGGTGAAACGATGAATCTTGCTACCAAAACACATAAACTTAAAAGGGAAATCAATTATTCATTATGATACACCAAAGATAAATAAGAAAGCAAGTAAATTTTTGAGGCTAAATATGTAATAAAAAAAACAAAATAAAAATCTTAGGCCAATTAAAGGACAAAAGGAGTGTTATTGGTGAAGGAAAAAAAAAGTTAAATCAAGAAGAAAAAGACGAAGAAGTGGTAAATATCGATTGATTCTAAAGGAGTTTGCAGAAATAATTATTATTGAGAATGGCGATGGTTTCGTAGCTTCTACTTCCACTTCCACTGTGGCTCCGTCTTTCGAGAAGATGAAGAGGAAAACTATAAAATTTAAGAAAGAGAATCGGGTTAACTTGTGATCATATACCAAAAATATGGTGGCATGATTGTTACGATGTTTCTAAGGTATCGATTCTGATTCTTTACCTGTTTTTGTTTTGTTTGTTTATTAATTTTATTTTCTGTAATCATAAGCGAGAAAAATAGTGATTATTTGTATGCGAGAAGGTATTTAACTAGTGCTGAAATTGAAGGTGTCATTTTTTAATCTAAACAGTGATTATTTGTATGCGAGAAGGTATTTAACTAGTGATGAAATTGAAGGTGTCATTTTTAATCTAATTGATGATTATTGTCATGTTACAGTGAATGGATGATATATTGTATCATGGTGCCCGAATTTTCATGTTTTATGTTAAATGTATGATTTTATTATTTTTTACAAGAATATAATAATATTATGATACTAATCCATCTCAGGCGGGAGAAGAACAACTTGATTATACAGGTTATACAGGGAGAATAGTAGGCTTATGCATCTTTGATTGAGTTATGTCGGCCAGCCAACTAAGAACCCATGAGTCTAAGTAACAGGAGTTTAAGTAACATGGGTCTTCTAAATCGGTCTTTAGTTGTCTGAATCGTGATGAGTCGGCCTGTATCGACGTTTGAGTCTTTGTAGCAGTTGTTGTAGTTGATGAATGTGCTGATGATCTTGATCTTGTTCTTGTGTTTGTTGTTGTCTTTGTTTCCTTAGATAGAGTTGATGATGTTCTTGTTGCTACCGGATCTGTTTTTCTCCATAAAGAATCATTATCTTCCATTTGAGCATATCTTCAATTATAGAAGAAAATAACAGACACGAATCTAAATCTGCTGAAACCCAAAACTAAGAAAAGAGAATATAAATCTTGTAACTGATTCTGAAATCAAAGGTAGTGAGAAATCAGAATAAGAGAAAAGAAAACAAGTAAAAGGAAAATTAAGAAAACATCTCATCTCATATTATACTTTTGTTCTTCATAAAATATTCTATGGTTTACCCCGTTAGGGGGAAACCGGGTAATTGTGTAATCATGAGAAGCTAAACCTTTGTTGATTGAGGATGAATTCAATGTTATAGCGTGAAGCTTTATTATTATACAAGTTTGTTCGGAGTTTTTATCATCATCGATTGTTTTTTATAAATAGGGTTTATGATTGATTTCTAGATTGTTCAAGTGTACAATTGGATTATTTATTGATTTCTGGAGATTTGGAGTGATCCATAATTGTCGTGCAACTCCTACACAAGTAGAGAACGTGAGACCTCGCAAAGGGATTCTGTGGAGCAATCGTGTGTGAAGACAACACTAGTAAGTGGACCTTGCGCTAAGAGTCTAACTGCTGGGATCAACCTAAGTTCACATAACTTAAAGCTTCCGATTGGGTTACACCTTGAGTGTGCTACTACTTGGTGGTTCAGTTGGATAGAACTTGATATGCGAGCGCTTCGGTATCCGGTTATACAAGGAACTTTGGGGATAGCACTTATCTAGCTGTTTTCCTACGGTTGGTGATGAATGGTTCTAACGAAGATAGATAAGTATACTAATCCAGCTATCGCTTGGTAACGGTGAAGGACTCCTTGATCATCTCTTTCTTTTATTATTTGTTTATTTTTATTTTCTTTATTCTTATAACGCCCTTTTTACTTTGTTTTTGCTAATATAAATAACTTATCAATTACATAGCTCTATGTGGGAACGATCTCTTACTACAGCTTTATTACCAGTTAATTAGTGAGAAATATCTTAATTAATTTGTTGTGGTTACGACATGCATCACTATTCTATTAATCATATTTATTATTATTTGTATTTTATTAATCATATGTTTAGTAAAAATAATGAATTTTTGGATTTAATATTTAGGTAATTTTAAGATAGTGTAGAAGTTTATTTTACGAGTTTTAATAAGTTAGGAAAGTTGTCTAAAGGCAGCAGATGTCTTGGGAAACAGATTTTTTATATTTTTGTTGAGTTTAGAGTTTGTTTATGGGGAGTTATCTACATGAGGAGCTCCAAAAATAAAAAAAATTATGAGACTCTTTTGATTAGTGAAATTATGCTTTTGTTTATTTTGCTTTTTATTTATAGTCGGATAAATAATCATCATATCCATAGTTGTGATTCTTCGTTCATAGTTGTTATTCTTAAGAATAATTCGAGGTCTGAACAATCTATCGATTAATTTTTATATTTTCATTCCTCTGCCGTTTGATCATCAGTATAACGCTTCAGATATGCATCATACAAATACTTCAAAATCTTTCAAAAAAGTTACTCAAATGCCAATCCACTCTGAAAGCTTCCCTCGATCTAGTGACTGAATCAGAAACTTACTTAAGGCATGACAGTAGACAAAATCAGTTCCGAATTCCACTGCTGACCCTGCTGATGTTATCAATGATATTCCTATTCCTTTAAATATGTCACTGTTCACTGTGATGCTTCCTATGATGAAGATGTTGATCTTTCATATGTTGGTATCTTAATGTCTAATTCAATAAGGAATCGTAAAAGATTCAAGATCATTTCAGGAAGAGCAAGATCTTCAGAGAAAGTTGAGAGTCTAGCAGTGTTTGAAGCTGTCAAGTAGGCAGGAGATAAAATCACATACAGTTTATGTGTTATCAGTAATGCAAAGCTAGTAATTTCTAATATTAGAAGTAAAAACAACCAACCAAACTAGCTCGAAGGTAGTATACATTCTTATATTATAATCTTAATGATTATAGTATTATACTACCCTTTTAAATAATTATTTCTTTTACAAGAGTTAGAGAAGTTAAGTTGAAGCTTTAACTTTATGGCTAACACTGCAACCAAGTATCGTAGAAGATCCAGAGTAGACGGTGAGGCTAAGTGCTATGATGGTTCAAGAATTAACTTTCAAGATGAAAACGTGGGAAACCGTGGAGTGGCGAAGCTAGAGATTTACTTTAAGGGGGGCTGAAGCAAATTTTTAAAAATATGTAAGACCTAGTCGACTAAATACTAAGGATAAGGAGGGCTAAATACATAATATAACATAAAATTTAGGGGTTTATACATGATTAATAGGATTTTAGGGGGGGGGGCTTGAGCCCAAACATGATTAATAGGATTTTAGGGGGGCTTGAGCCAGGGCTATAGTTCGAGTCTTTGTTGGAGAGAACTTGGATTTTGCGCCCAATATATAAGCCATACGAATTTGATGATCCATCCACACAAGTAACCTGATCCAGTTTTCCGGTAAATATAATTCCTCAGTTTAGTTTTCAGTAACTATTTTTTCTTAGTACTAGATTTGTGCCCGTGCTACGCACCGGGTATTTTTCCTTTTAACTTTGTGTGCATGGGGCTTCGCTCTGCTTGTGGCGATGTATTTTTGATTTGGTGTGCGTGTGACTTTTCCCCACCCCGTGGTAATACATTTTTCTTTTGGTATGGCCCCATGAATTTCACTGTGTCAGTTTATAAGTGCCTGATGCAAGGTGAGATGAATCAAGTTAAATGTTATGTAGGATCAAGGCAATGAGTATGTTAACCCTGATTATTTTAGCGAATTTCTCATGGGAATCACGTAGGAGTTATAGGCTACTTTATATGATGTTAGAGAGGAATTACAATTTTAAAGTTATAGGTTGATACTTCATAAATTAAAAATGAGACCATAATTTATCTGATAGGTTAATTAAGTTAACCTACCTAGCAGTATTTGGCTCCTACAAAACCTTAGCTTACTGACAGTTTATTGTGCAATCTTTGACTCATATTGAATGTAAGATTGAATGTCAGACTAAAGAATGGCTTTGGTTATAGTTGGAAACGTTTATGCTTATTTAAAATCACAACAGCCAGCATATATGTCATAAGTTTAGTGAACCCCATCAGTTGAAAGAGTTGGAACACTTCCGAAAGATAAGTTTAAGAGACCTGACGCAACATCTCCACCTAATATACAACTTTTGATGACAAAGAAAGTAAAAATTGATGGATTAAAATCGACATGTTCTCAGTTTCTTTACTTATCTTTTAAGTGAAGTGTACGTACAATAATTCATTCCATGTATCGAGAACTTTAGGTAAGCGCCATTGTCCTTGGTGCTGCGGAGATGCAGCTTGTTCTCAATCAGTCTTATAATTCTTTCCATATACTGAAAAAGGTGACCATCCTTTCTATAGTAGATAACTTGAAAGTTGGTTTAGTTTCTTTATAGCAATGACCAGTTGAGTTCTATAGTCCACCCCTGCAACCATATCAGATTCTTTTCTATGATTCCCCATACGAACTTTTTCTAACAAAACATTTTAGATCTAATTGCTGAATAACCATAAATCGTCAGAACCAACCAAATAGCAGGAATAGATTGCAATAACTTTTGAGTTAAGATTAATGGAAAAATGCAGGACATAATGGAAAAAATGCAGGACATAATGGAATGAGATGCCATACGTCAGAAAACACAACAAGAATTAAAGTTAAAGTGCGAAATTCAAAATATCAGTTTATAGAAAAATTTCTTATTTGAAATAGGCGACTGAATACCTTCTGAAGATAACCCAAGTTCTATTAGTACCGATGCCATCATCAACCCATTTTTTCAAAGACTGAGAGCTCTCTTTGAATGTTTCTGATACCTCTAAATATAGACAACCAAACATTATTTAAGATCAGATTTGAACAGCCACTCTGATTAACATCTTACTAAATAATTAATCACCAAATACATATTCCAGTAAAAACATATTCTAATTGGACATTTAAAACACTTACATCATCCATATTTAGCCATAACCTCATAAAGATCCATAGTTCCACCCAACATCTCGGGTTTACAATAGTCTTTCCAACAGCCTCAAGCTCTTACAAAGTTTATACTTAAGAAAAATCCAGTTTAGTTATACACAAAAAATGGTACACTTAGGCAGTTGTGGTGACAGACTAAAAACAAATGATAGTTTAATGTACCTTACTTGTTTCCATATCGTGAAAGATTTAACCAATTCCAGTAGCGACTTTAGCAAACGTCATACAGAATTTTGCTCCAACTGAAGTAACATAACTGCATTGCAAAATCACAAACATCAAAACTCAGCAAGAATGCATTTAAGAATTTCTAGATTATACTAATTAATGAGCTGATTAATGTATTGTTTATACTGCCTGGAGGCATGGACAATGAATTGACATGCAAGATGGTGCAATTATAAGTTACCGATTACTTTCCAGACCTTTCAACGTTAATTTTTTTTCGCTCTCACCAAATCACATGTATTTGAAGACATTGACATAATCATGGATTAGTTAGATGTCATTTGCTGGAGTTCCTCCCCGGCGCAATTTCTTACCTGAATGAAGCTATCATTGTCCTTGTTAAAAATACACCTAGTTTGCGACCAAATATCACCCAGGAAACAAACTAATGTTAGCAAAACGGTTGACATCAGTATTAAAGATTCACTAACTTCTAAGTATAACATACGAATCATGTACATTGCTATGGTACATCGGCCCTAAAGCATGAAATCGCTCATCTCCTGCCATCAAAAAGGAAACACACGACTATTAAGATATGTTTATGCGCATAGATAGATTTGCCTGGTTCCATGGTGTGGATGGGGAAAAAATGATTTGCTGGTTTTTACGGAATTGAAGAGTCGACCGTGTGGAGACTCCTTGAACCGAGCGAAATGTTGAACCTCACACAGATGCACTGCAAGAAAGGAGTGCTTTAAGTTAGAGAGATCAATCTGTAAGACTCCGGCCTAAACCAAGAACAATGGTCGTTCCAGAGTCAATTCGGTCACAAGAGAGGATGGGTTGATCTATAGGAGGGAAGCTGAGAAATGCGTTAGATCAATGGTGATCTGAGATTGTAGGTGTGTTGTGAATTCAGCGTAAGAATGCTCTGAATGATTGAATTTTGCTCAATTGAGAGTGAATGCTCAGACGATGAGTTCGTGTAGACGAAAGATTGTCTGTATGAACTTGACGAGAATTCTTTTACACGAATGTTCGAGTGTTCGAATCTTGTCCTTTCAATCAGGGTTCAGAGACATTTTATAATGCCGGAGTTGAAAACACCATGATCCCATGAAGTGCGACAGTTTGCTGGAATCAGAGAGTGGGGAAGTGGGAAATCGTGTTAAAACCAGTTGCTCATCGTGCGGATAATTGGTTAATTTTCTACCCACTACTTTGCTGACTCTTCCAACTGATTGCACGACTTGCTCACATTCTCATCGTGGGTGAACACACGTGCCGTAGACCTCCAGAACAAAACCCTAGTTAATATCCCCCCCCATGTGACACGATTGATATCTCGTGATTGTCGTGTCAGTTGCTGACTTTGTGGGACGATGAGTCCATGTATTGTTGAATTGAACATGTTTTGCAAATGTTCTGAAACTCATGAATCAAATATGTCTGCTGAGACGAGGTATTATTATGTTGATTACCTAAGACGAGCAAACTGTGTTGCTGAATTGTCGAATAATATTGATAGTTGAACCAATATTCTTGAATCTGAGCAAATATTGCTGGTTCGAGCAAATATTGCTAGTCTGAGGAATATTGCTAGTTTGAGCAAATATTGCCGGTTTGAGCAAATATTGCTCGTTTAATGAATTGTTGGTAGCAGGACCAAAATAAATATTAATTTAAGATACTAACTGTTGGGTCGAGTAAAATAAATAAAAACGTTGATCATGAAATCAACATAAAATTATCAGAGTATTTGAATCTGCTCAGAATCATGTTTCTACAGAGCTCTGGATTCAAAAACCTAATTTTATCGAAATGATGATTTATTACAAATCAATCTGCAGAGTGAAGCAGGGACCGGCTATATGGGATGACGAGTTCACCATGTACGCCCAGATGCTCGAATGAGAAAAGTACCAAAGTCTCTTGAGGACCAGTTGGTGAAAGAATGATCAAATGCTGGTTTAATCATTTATTGGAATAATGCTCGTGCGAGCGACAAATAACAAAACCTATCCATGAAGAGATGAGGAACCGACCAGGAGGTCATGAGACCGGCTCTTGGTGGCCGTGGGACCAATAGATGGTCGTTCAAGCAAACTCTTAATTGTTTGGAAGAAGTTTGAACCTAATATGAGCAATTGAGCAAATTAGGTTAAAATCATTAAAACATGTGGGACCGGATGTTTGCAAGACTTAGAGCCACCCTTGGTCGGTCAAGGGGATGTGCTCGTGTCACCATAGTGTCCGTGTCTCAGTCCTGAGAGTTTCAGTATTTTTCGATGCGCATTTGAGCAACATTCTGAGAAAATATGCAGAATCCAGGGTTTTGCTGAAACTAGGAAAAATACATGAGATGATGAAAAATGATAAATAAAACAGGGAATTGCAAGGTGTGGGACCGGCCACGGCTAGGGAATGGCCGGCCGGTTGACAAGCACGGTCCCACACTTTCCCAGTTTTATGTAATTTTATGTACTTTCTCTGATTTGAGGGAAATTCCATGAAACTAGAGAGTTTTATGAAATTAGGGAACTTCCATGAGATGAGAGAGATAAAATAATAATAAAATAGGGAATGGTGGAGTGTGGGACCGGTAATGGCCAAGGCACGGCCGGCCGGCCAATGGGCACGGTCCCAGAGCACTCTTCCCAATTTTATGTAATTTTCATGATTTTAGGAAATTTTCATAAAATCAGAGAGATTTGTTAAAACCAAGGTATTTTGTTGAAATCAGGGAGTTTTCATGGAATCAGGAAACTTAAGACAACAAACAATTATAAAATAATAGGCGTGTGGGATCGGCTAGGGCATGGCCGGCCGGCTAGATCCCGGTCCCACGAGTTTTCCTAATTTTATAATAATTTTCATGATTTTAGAGAAAAATCATAAAATTAGGGAAAATTCATAACATCAAGGAATTTTCATAATTTGAGAGAAATAATAAAATAATGGGGACGTGGGGTGTGGGACCGGCCACGGCTAGGGCATGGCCGGCCGGCACGCTGGTGCCTGGTCCTACGAGTTTTCCTAATTTTATAATAATTTTCATGATTTTAGAGAAAATTCATAAAATTAGGGAATTTTCATGGTTTTAAGGAAAATTCATAAAATCAAGGAATTTTCATAATTTGAGAGAAATAATAAAATAATGGTGACGTGAGGTGTGGGACTGGCCACGGCTAGGGCATGGCCTACTGCAATGGGTGCTTGGTCCCGCGACACCTTTCCCTAATTTTATTATTTCTTTGATAAAATCATGAGATTAGAGAATTTCCTTGAAACGAAGGAGATTAGCTCGAACGAGAGAATTTTCACGAGATCGGGGAAAAATAATAAAATATAACAAAATATAAAATTGGGCGCGGGACTGGTCACGGCATGATCGGCCAACTGATGAACCCAGTCCCCTGGCGCCTTTGCTAATATTTTATTATTATTATTTTTCCTTCCTATTTTGCATAGTTTCATCGTTCATTCATATTTTTGAAATGCTCGTTTGCGCATTCAAATGATGGTCTCAGGCATTATTGTTAAGTACACTTGCACCATTTTAGTCGTATTATTCGATGCTCGTATTCTGTCTCGTTGAATATTTATCACTAACACGTGGAATTCTCTTTGGGAAGAACCACGAATTGAAGTGACGAAATATAACGAAGAATCGTAGAATATTGCTTTGGATATTCGAGCGATTAGAGATAATTAACTGATGGCTCTATATTAGAAGGGCTTCCTATCTAGGAGCATTAATTATCAGAGGGTTGAGCGATATGAACTTGCTAGAGTGTCATATTCCTCTTGTATAGTCAGGGAAAATATGGTTGCATCCTGAAGACGGTATTGTTCTATACTAGCAGACATGCTGTCTAGGAGCCGTCCAATCTTGCAATTCTATACAATATGAGATGTGTCGTGGTCTTAGCTGGGAAACTACACATTTACATATACTCTGAGAGACATCCTTCTCAGTCAAAGATTTATGGCATGAGCTTTCATGCTTTAATGAGAGACATGGGCCTCAATACTCATCCGATTGCCGGATCCGGAGTATAATTTTACAATTTTACCCTTTGTCGAAAATCCACCATCTACATTAAGTCCCATGCTTAGTGAGGAACAATCATGTTCCTCAGTCAAAAGATTGAATGGTGATTTTCCGGTACAAAACAGAAATAAGTAATTGAACTTAGTCATAAGATAAGATATTACCGGATTTTGACTGAATGAGCAAACCATAGTTTGAGCGGAAACCCCAGTGCATAATAGAGCATCATCCAGTGAGCATAAATTGGTGTAGAACCGCTTATTCGATGGTGGAACCTTGGTCGGTTTAGGATTCAAGGGCCGGGCCCGAAAAGAAATCCTTATTTTAGGAATAAACGCTCGTTCTTTCGTTAGTTTAAGGAACAGACAAAATAGACCTGAGTCTAATGATAAATTTTTTGTCTATGAGCTTTCACGAAAACAAAATTTTATTTTAAATACGTGAGATTTCACAAAGTGGAATAAACTCTCGTTTCAAAGGTGGATGCTCGTACGAGAGAAATTTTTTTTTTTGAATAGACATGCGTCTGTTAGTAATAAAATTTTGTTTATGAGCTTTCATGAAATTTTTTATCTTCGAGCTTTCGGAAATCTTTGAAAATATACTCTCGCTTCAAAGACAGATGCTCGTGCGAGGAAGCAAAAAATATATAGATATATTTTTCAAATTTACGTGAGTTTCACGTTAAATATATATATTTAGTAAAATCAATGTTTTGATTTTGAACAACTGTTGAAAGTAGACAATCATACATGGTGAAATAATGTATGTATGTGAGTTTTGACAATTGTAGAATGGACGTCTGTCCACTTTTGAAAACTAGTGAATGTTCACATACTAAAAATTTACGTGGGTTGTTCACGGTTTTATGAAAACTAAGTTATGATTTTGAATAATGAATTTTGTTCGTCTTTGCAGGTTTGAAGGAGCGAACGAATTCTCAAGATTGTAATCACTACATCTAGTGAAATTGTAAATAGGTAGAGTTGGATGGTTACCATTTTTGTAGACTCTGTTGTGAGCACATTTATTCCATGATTCATTGTTCTGTCGAAGACTGCGCTTTGTATGAACGATGTGCTGAAGTAGCCACTTTGCGAGAATGACTGACTCCCATGATGATACTTCCAAAGATGGTGTTCCATAGATAACATCTCTACGGACGAAACTTTAAGAAATTGTACTTCTGGAACCTCTGGGTGATGGTGAGAGATCCTTCATACTGAGTTGTACTCCTGTTTATTTCATTAGCTTTACCATAGGATGATCATGTAGTGAGATCCTGGATCAATGTAGACTCCACGAAAATGGAAGAAAGTCTACGGGAGCGGAGAACCCAGAAGTAAGGACTACATGATGTTAGCAAATGACGTGTAGTCCCCAACCGTTTCTTTGGTGAGTTGTTAGCGCTCCTTGTGTCATGACTTTTCCCGTGCAATTAGGATCATGAGACCAAGGTTTGTTATTTATTTTCAGGATTTTGCTCCATCGATTGACGGTCTTCAACTTGTTCCCGGGCAAACAACTCATGAATCCAGTACTGATGAAGAAGTCGATGCAAGTATCTTTTTTCGTGCAGGTGATCGTGGCATCTCCTTGAATGAAATAATAATAATTTTTGTTGATGAATCCAGGAAGAAATCATTGTAGATAAGCATCATGTTGATGAAGCGTGCTCTTCTTTGGGATATGGGAATATGGAGAATTCCCGAAATCCCGAACCGAATGGAGATAGCGGCGTTGCCAATGGAGATTTCGGCATTGCCGAGCCTTCAAATGATTTACAGACTCCCCCAGTAAGTATATCTCCTGAAATTTCTTATTTGTGAATGAATGAATGAGAATCCATGTGAGTATACGAGTAATTTTGCTGAAATACGTCACCAGAAAATTTCAGACTTCAGCATTTTAGCAAAAACACCATAGAATCTTCGTTCAAAGTTAGATTTTCGTGATCTGCATATGTATCTTCAAGCCCAGAAAATATCCAAGCTTTTTTAAAGAAGATTTTTGAGTTTTGAGCATGTTTATGACCTGAAAAAGGCGAAACAGTAAACTTCCAGGAGACTTTCAGAACGTTTTCAGATTGTATGTTTTCCAATGTTTCGGCCACATATCCTTGCTCATTTCTTCAATTGCTTTGAATTTCGGATATGTTGTAGAGGACAATCATACGAAGAGAATGGTATATGAACCATCCCTATATTCGTTACCAATTGCTCCCAGCTCGTCAGTTTGTACATGATAGTGTAAAATCATCTCAGACGAGCTTGTTGTAGAACACTCATGTTGTGCTTTTAGACCATTCGCTTGTGTCTTGAACGGTTGTTGAAGGATTTAATGTCATTGATTAATTTAAGATCATGACCCTTTGATTGATACATGAGCATGGTGCTTGCAGTGCCATCTTTTTTCGGTAAGTCGTAGAAACATCACTTCTGAAACCCTGGTCACGGGACCATAACTGAGGTTGCTCTCAAGAGAGGATGATGTAATGACCATGGTGGCATGTCCCGGTGGTAGCATTTCTTTTTCGATGATTGAATAGCACTGGAGAGCCCGGAACCACGAGTGTTGGACTGTGAAATTAATCGTCATGATCAGTGGACCGTCAGTCCCCAGTATTTTGTTGAATCTCTCTCTTTCATTTTCCCTTGTTCTGGCAGGACCTAGATAGAGTATACGGGTAGAAAAATTGATGTAAAAACCCAGGTGGTCGAAGTTGGAGGTACCTTGATGAAGGACTTAGCGAAAAGACCTGGTGGACACCGATCGACTGTGGAAGTTATGAATCCCGTCTAAGAATTGCTGCTTGCACGTTGTATGCTCAGGAAGCTGTAGGAACCTCATACGACGTCGGAATCTGATGCTTGACCCCAACTTTTGGATCTAAGAGACTGAGTTGTCACATGAGAAAATAATCACTCAATTCGGAGTTGTAGAGGTCAGCCAACGAAGCGTGCACATTTGTGATTTGTAATCCCGTACAGAATTTTCAGATTTCATAAACCTGGCTGTAAAGGCCATATCTTTCAGCTCGTATGTCCGATTAATGCGCCCTTTTGGTATGTTGTATAAGAGACATAGACGAACATCTTTTGTTGAGGAAGCATTGTCTCATTTCTCACCCATTGGTACGTTTTTGCAAACCCATGGCCTGAAGTGTGTTGTATCTCATTTGTAGAGGTGATGAGAACATCTTGTAGAAGACTTTGGATTATGCCCACCAATGTCGTGCCGCTTTGGGAAGACTTTCATGTGAGCATGTTATCAGGTCTACACATCTTGATATGAATCATCGGTTCTTATAAAAGTCCGCTTCATGTGTAACACTTCAGAGAATGATTAGTTGATGAAGCCCTGAGGATGTTGCTCCTGAGACCGTTGTTGGTGCTGAGACCATGAATGCATACGCTCCAGAGATCCTTGTCGATGCTGAAATCATGGATGGTGTTCCTCTAGAGATTATTGTTGATGCTGATACCATGGTTGAAGTTTCTCCAAAGACCGAAAAGGCTAGAACCATGATTATAGATATAATATTAGCTCCTTCATCCATCGAGCCTTTTACATTCACGAACTAGTTGATGAGTTGAGCGTCGCTAAGATGAAGGTGTACTGAGAGTTCAACCTGAATGCTCCTGAAAGCATAACTTTACCAGAACCGGCTTTGTCGATGAGTCGATGTTGTTGCGGTAGATAGCATCGCGGTTTTCATCTTGGATGTGATTGGTGAAGAAAGAAAGTTCCTCAATCATGCAGGGACTTGTGATGTAGAGAAATCCCGTTGATGAAGTTTCATGGAATCACCTCAGGTTGCCCAGTGTATGTTGAAGGAGTTAGTGCCATCAATGTATGAATGATGTTGCATATGCTTCAGAAGTCTTATCATGGGATAATGAAGACTTATCGATTGTAGTTTAGTTACACTTTGATCGTGCTGGTGTTGAATCAATGTGTCATCGTCGAGATATTTGTGTTGTACTCTTTGATTGGGAGTACAATTTGATGGCTTCTTAGATGCTTGAGCATTGAAGAGTATATTCCTTAAGCATCGAATGTCTTAGGGGTTTGATCATCTCGGCCCTGGAGTATCTTCCGTTGATTCAGCATCCCTTTCGTACTTTCTCACTTGATCCAAAGCTTGTCAAAATAAGTAGATTTCCACTATCATGCCTACATCACAATTAGGAGGAAGCTTGTTTGGTGCATTATTAGTATACAATTGTGTGTTGTACACTGAAATTTTAGTTAGTTGCTAACAGTCAAAATAAAACTAAGAAGATATAAGTAGCGCATTTAAACAAAAATCTAACCATTGCTATAGGAAATACAAAAATCTAAGAAATCAAATAATCAATCCGTAGTCAATAAATAAAAGAACTTAATAGCACGATCGGTACATACCTACTTGACCTACTTCGGATTGAATCAGTTGATTAACTCTCAGCTGCAAAACTAAAACACGCGCGTATAATGATATAAATCAAAAGTTAATAACTCTAAATCAGTTCAACAATGAAAAAGAAAAACAAAAAAAAATAAGAAACCCTAATAAATTCATAATCAAAAGAACTGGAAGGAGCAAAGAGAATAGAGAAGAAACATGAAAAAAAGAAAATGGTTAGGATTGGGGTTTACAAATTTAGAATTTCCCGTATGTAGTTACTTATCCTTTTGTTAAGGTTTAGCCAAAGTCACACCTGTAAGATAAACCGAACAACAGAGAGAAAGATGAGAAAAGATGAAGCAATTAAATCCTATAATTCAGTATAATATGAAAATTACGAACCCATTGTAAATACGGTTTCCATTCTCGCGGGAAATATTGTTTAAAGATCTGAAGTATTGATGATATGTAAAGAGTTCTAATATTTTTTAATCGTTAAAATAGTAAAGAGTTCCAACACTAAATCATATCGTAAAATAGTTGTTTCTTTCTAAATCTCTTTGAGTTTATGTTGATCAAAGGCTGTCAGGATTTGAATAATTGTACGTTTATGAATTGCATATACATATAAACAAAATCTGAATCACACGATTTCCTTTCTAACAAGATTTCCATACGAACACCATAACACAATTTCCTTAATTAAGTATACCAATTGCCTTTGTAACACGATTTCCTTAATTAAATGGATTTCCTTAATTACTTTGTAACACAATTTACGTTCTTTTTTTTTCTTTTTTTTTAAATGATTTTGATGCAAGTATCGTCCACCTTTGACGGTGTTAACAATGTACAGTTAAGTTTTTGTGTAAACACGGTGTAACAAAATTATTTAAACTCAAATTCTGACATAAGTATTGTCCACCTACTTTTTTGTCTACACCGTTACTAATGAACAGTTAAGTATTTAATGTAACCAAAGTGTAACCAAATTTTAATTATTACAACGAATAGAGTTATGCCAAGTGTCCTCACCATAGCTTCTGCATTAGAAAAGGCCTATTTCAGCCAATAGGAATCAAGGGTTTCATCACCGTTCAACATGAGAGCTTTATTTGTCAAGGCGTTTAAATGGGAAGATTAAACTGTAAGACAAAGTAAGAAATTTAGTAAATAAATGAATTGCCCGTTAGCTCAGTTGGCCAGGGGTTGAGCTGATCATCCGAAGATGAGGGTTGAATCTTATTATGGTACCTATTAATGCATTGGCCCATTAGCTCAGTTGGTTAGAGCGTCGTGCTAATAACGCCCTGCATGGGCCATCTTTTTTAGTATCTTTCTCAAGCGGTTTTTTTTTTTTTTTTTTGTATCTTTCTCAAGCGTTCTTTGATTTGAATTCTCCTGCCATTACCCACAGGTAATTGCAGCTTCACAAAGAACACATTTACAGATGTCACTGAATTACACTTGATAAACAAGACAAACAATAAGAAGGTTTCCGGAGAGACACAACTTAGGTGAATAGAGACGATACTGAAGGGGAAAAAAAGACGCCGTCCTTTCGAGTAATTCGTAAGCGCGTCACACGTTCCACGAACTCCCTGTGCATATGGTTCCCAAAAAAATCGATCAACAAAAAAACACATCCTAAATCAACAAAAAAACACATCCTAAATCAAACATTTACTAAGCAAATCCACAAAGACAAACTTACTTCCATGGCACATCACCAACAGTCCTCCAACTCTCAGTTGAGTCTTTATAAAACAATGAAAATTCCGATTCCGTATCAAATAACCGCAGTCCAAACATGCCGTGCCTACCTAAAAAAACATGCAATAACCCACCATAAAAATACGATCTTACAGATCAAGTTCTGTGCCGTCTGACAAATCGATAGATAATGTGTGTGTGTGCCTACGTACCGAACATGTCCTCAAGTTGAATAGCCAGGCTTGTGAAACCAGCATGTTCATGGATGCAAACTTTACGACCAATAACAATTCCTTCCATGTTAACCTTCACATAAGCCCATCTCTCTTTGCTCTGAACAACCTCCGTTTCTTCATCATCTAACATTACCATTGTCTGATATACATTTGAGATAGAGGCTTTCATGTAGGGGTTATTCAACTGATGAGACCAACCCATAAGCTCACCATAATCTGCTGTACTGACAACTAGTTTTCCGTGCAAAGAATTCACAATTACGTTAGTCCTAAATAATTCAACTGCGTTAGAAAATAAACGAAGAAAGCAAGGTATACCAACATATACGCACATTGTCCTGACGAGGAATGGTAAGCTTGATCATCGGGTACTTGAAGAGAATTACCAAGGCTGAGTCCTAAATCGATTATAAGGTCATTGTGATTGTGATCTTCATGATATGACCGAGTACTAATACTGGCGGGAGAAGTCACTGGAAGATATGGCGCGCTCATAGCTTTCGATAACGAGTTCATTGTGATAGTGTATATATACACTAAACAATGAAACTATGAATGCTAGTTCCGAGCTCATCTATATATATATACTCCAGGGATGTATTGGTCGACATCGGTGAATTAATGTGCGATTAAAAAACTGAGATATTAATGGAGAGGAAGAGAAGTATGGAGACGATACAAGTAGTGGACTCCTAAAGTGTATAAATGGAGAAAGTAGAGACAGTCCAACACTAGCACCCATCCCTAATCACTGAGATGTATTTTATCTTCTTGTTCAACATTCAGGAACATATCATAAGTACCAACACAAATACGACACGATCATAAATATATCCGACTCCAACTTTTTGACCAGAAGATCTAAAGGATATGGAGAAATTGATTTCGCAAAAAGTGAGCTTGGATTATTCTCTGCAATCCAGAATCAACAACATCATATAAGCATTATCAAGCTAGTACTGTATATCCATTTTGCAAGAAAAGGTAATTGCATAATCCACGAGTTCACACAATGCATGTGTCTAGTTTTACTCTCTGTTCAACGGATTATTTCGGTGGTAGCCAACGCCCCACCTACTTTTATTTCTGATTGAAAGTTGAAACTGAACAGCCCACATGTTTAAGGGTGTCAAATTCTCAATAGATATTTGAAATACTATTAGATTTCGTGATCGAAAATGTTGAGTAATGTCCCAAATTTCATATCAGATTCAGATGTCCGGATTTTCATCAGACACCACTTTCGGCTATGAAGTATCTCGTATCCAAAATCTAGAGCACTACTACCGCAAACACTTTGAATATGTTGGTAACTGGTAGCATTGTGTGTGAAATAATATGTATCAGTTGGTAAAAAATAGGATTCGATTGTCTGCAAACACTTAATGCACAAGAGCTACAGCTGATGGAGTACAATCCAATGAAATGTATACCTATTCATATTACCTTGCGACTCATAGGATCTCTTGCATTTTAAAAAACTTGTTCAGATTCTCAGATGTAAAGTAAGTCGTGCGAGAGTTTTAGGTGCGCGTTTGTGCACGAAACTACGTACATTTGAATGGATATCTTTCGGAATGAATGCAGGTTAACTAAGAAAATTTGCGGTAAAAAATGCACATCGTTGCCACCACCAAAAAATACAGTGATCAATTGGAGTGTTTTCCTTTCATTTTCAGTTAAAAAGATCAGCTTCGGCGCTTTTTTGAACACACCAGTGACCAGTCAGTTGGTGACTTAACTTCTGTTTATAGACTCTAGAGGCACCTAAATAATTTTACCAGTTGTACTACAAAGATTGAGACGCATCTAACCAAACTGCACTTGAACTTGTCTCGAATACTAGTCAACTAGTGAACCAAGGATAACTCCATGTAGGAAATCTGTAAGGATATCATATTAGAAGCGTATCAAGCTCCGATTGGCCAGCTTAACCCTTGGTTGTACTGAAACAGATTTTTGATATGGGGTCAGTTTGAAACCAAACATCTGTACATACAACAAACGAGTTGTGCTTCATGGCTAAGAGATGGCCAACTGGACAAAGGGAATCTAGCTCTAAAATCTGACCCAACCAATGAGAAACCAGTTTAAGATCTCTTATCCAAAGTTCTTACCATTTTGAATCTTCTACTTAAACAACCCAACTGCAAGAACCACAAACATCATCTCATCTCTAGCAATCAATTAATTTAGTTTAGCACTTCAATTTGCTCATCTTCAGTCAGCCATGGCAGCTTCTACAATGGCTCTATCTTCACCCGCATTTGCCGGTAAGGCACTTGTTCCTTCCAGCTCGGAAGTTTTCGGTGAAGGAAGAATCACCATGAGAAAAACCACCGCAAAGCCAAAAACCGTTTCATCCAGCCCATGGTACGGTCCTGACCGTGTTAAGTACTTGGGACCATTCTCTGGTGAATCTCCATCATACTTGACTGGTGAGTTCGCCGGTGATTACGGATGGGACACCGCTGGGCTCTCTGCTGATCCAGAGACCTTCGCCAAGAACCGTGAGCTCGAGGTCATTCACTGCAGATGGGCTATGTTGGGAGCTCTTGGATGTGTTTTCCCTGAATTGTTATCTCGCAATGGCGTTCAGTTCGGCGAAGCCGTTTGGTTCAAGGCAGGTTCACAAATTTTCAGTGAAGGTGGATTGGACTACTTGGGTAACCCTAGTTTGGTTCATGCTCAGAGCATCCTTGCCATTTGGGCAACACAAGTTATCTTGATGGGAGCAGTTGAAGGTTACAGAGTTGCAGGAGGACCATTGGGTGAGATTGTTGACCCACTTTACCCCGGTGGAAGCTTCGACCCATTAGGCTTAGCTGATGACCCAGAAGCTTTCGCTGAATTGAAGGTGAAGGAGATCAAGAACGGGAGATTGGCTATGTTCTCCATGTTTGGATTCTTTGTTCAGGCAATCGTCACCGGAAAGGGTCCTTTGGAAAACTTGGCTGACCACTTGGCTGATCCAGTCGCCAACAACGCCTGGAACTACGCCACCAACTTTGCTCCCGGCAAATGATCTGATTAATCGGTAATCAGATGAAATGAACGTGTTAGTCTTTGAATTTGCATTTTGGAGAATTGTTTGACGTGCGTTTGTATGTACATTTTAATTAAGTTTATGAAGTTTGTGCCTATTTCAATCAATCAAAAAGTATAATGTTGTCATTTGTCATCGTATTTGGCACGCATATCCAAAACAAAAAATTAACACCTCACAGGGTTTTGAGCAAATCAATCTTCTCACGTTATTGCGACAGAAAATGATTAAAGACACTCCCACTTATTCCAGGATGACCAGATAACATAATTTGAATCTTGTTGAAGGGTGAATTCGATTTTAGGTTCTACCCGTCCTAGCCATTGTAAGATGACTTCACTATACCAAGAATAGTAAGAGAGAGAGTTGTCTTTCTATTGTACCTTGTCCTTTCTTATATAGACTTTCCCAAAAGCCCATCTTTTTACTATATCATGACACATGTCTTAACCTCCTTTAATTACTCTTAATGTCATTCCTTAATATAACATCCTTCCTTTTTATTAATTCCTTCTTCGTTCTTCTTTCCTCATAGGCATTTTCTCATTTGGGCTTGGGTTTAGTCATCATACCTTACGTCAAGCTCATCTCTATTCTTAGGGGCACCCCAGGCCCGTTAAAGGGTTTTTTTTTTTTCATGTATCAACATTAGTCCCCTGACTATTGGGTCAATTATCAGATGATCCAATAGTCAAATCCCTTTACATCTTTATGCGCCACATGTCGCTGGAAACGGAGCGACTACCACATCATTTATGGTGCTTCTCCCCTTATATAGTAATGTTGGGTTTCCAATCCGACCATCAGTTCCAAGTCTTTATTTTCATTTCCTCTTTTCTCTGTCGGATACCTTGCTCAGATGGCTCACTCCCTTCATGGATACGTTTTGACTCTAGCGCCAATCCCTGCGTTAGTCTCAATGTTCAAAGAGCTGGAATTGGCACGCTTATTGTTGGTAAAAACCGAGATTGAGGCGCTTTGCGAACATAGGTTGGCGAACAGAGACTCTATGCGTGCCCAATTTGCAGAGCGTTACGAAGCGCGCCAAGCCGCTGAGGAGGCCGGACGATTAACGTCCGCAATCTAACATGCTTTGGACGACGTTGTTACATCTCGGCATGTTGTTATTTCATTACTCACCGAATCCTCAACGATGGAGGCGACCATTGAGTACGCCATTACCGATTGTCGCTCGCGTATCTCTGGTCATGCAGCCCCACGCCTTCTCGGGCACACTTTATCTTTGACGGCTGCTTCCGCACTTGTAAACTCGTCTTATCTTAAGGACGAACTCGTGCGTTTATTGGTGTTGAGGGGAGAGATAGACGTATTGTGGAATCTCAGGAGAATCCGACGGGATAAGGCACGTGAAGATCGCGATGAGCACGAAGGCACCCTCGCACTCGCTCGGGGAGCAAAGGCTAAGGAAAAGATCATTCAGGATATCCGTAAGTTAATAGGTGACGCCAATTGGGAGCTGTCTCAAGCCAACATTCAGTGCGATGAAGGTCGGCTCATGGCGGAAGCTGTAGACATGGACATTACCCGTTGTCGCGCGTTGTTGTCCGGCTAGGTTGTGTATGATTTTGAGGACGTCTTTCTTTGTTTATTGCTCCCTTTATGTACCTGTTCTCTTTATGTGATTTTTTTTTTGGGGTAGTGTATTTACTTCCTTCGTTCTTTATCACTAGACTTTTCTTCGTGCTTAATTCCCTTCTTATCTTTTGTCTTATGGATGTTGCCATGCTGGCCTTGGGCCTTAGTCTCCAAGTTCCCAGTGTTTATATCAGGGACTCTCCTTTTAAGGGTATCCTAAAGCTGTTTGAGAATCATTACTTTCTGCGTTTCTATGGGTTGCCACGTATCATAGCATGCACGAAGAAACGTAGGGGGTCATTGTATCGTAAACCACGTCATATATGGTTCTCGTTTCTTCTTTTTTCTTGGTCACTATTTTCCTTTAAACTTCACCGTCTTCTTTTCTTCTTTGACCAATAAGTCGTAAGCATGTATGGTTCTCTTCACGGGTATGTGTTGTCCCTGGCGCCCATTCCTATGTTGGTCTCGGCGACATTCAAGCGTGATGAGTTGAAGAGACTTCTGCTTGTGAGAGCCGAAATTGAGGAACTTCGGGCACAGAGAAAGATGAATAGAAATGTTAAGCGCGCGAATTTTAGGGTACAGTACGAGGCATATCAAACTTCCCGGCAAGCCGGATTATCCGGTCGTGTGTCGTTAGAGGTCCAGCGCGCGTTGGACGAGGCTACTACCACTCGCGATGCGGTTAATCAAATATTCGTGGGCTCCTTGATGATGATGTTTACTATAGATCGCGCCATCTCTGACTGCCATCTTTGGATTTCCAGTCAGGAGGCCGCACCGCTTCTTGGGCATACTCTGACCTTAGCGGCCGCATCTACGCTCGTACCCCATCCTTACCTTGAGGATGAGTTGGCGCCTTTATTGATACTAAAGGAAGAAGCGAGTTTGTTGTGGATGCTCAGGTTAATTCATCAGGACAAGGTGCGTAAAGAGTACGACGAACATGAGGATACTCTCTCTCTCTCGCTCGCGGAGCCGAGGTTGAGGGTAAGGTTATTCAGGACATTCATAAGTTGGTGAATGAAGCTGATCAAGATCTTCGTTTGGCTACCGCGCAATGCGATGACGGCCGTTTGATGGTGGAGGCTTTAGATGCGGATATTGCTCTGTGTCGAACATTAATGGCTGATTAAATTATGTATCCCTTTGTGGGGTTTGTCTTTCAGTTTTGATGTTTGGTTCTTTTGTTGCTCTTTTTATGTGTTTGTTCTGAATTGGTGTGAATAAAGTTTTTGCTTTTAAGTTGGAGTATTGTTCTTTCTTCTCTTTTTTTTTTTTTTGTAGGTACATCGCGCCTTTCGCGTGCCTATAGCCTTTTCCTTTCTATTCTCTTCCCCCCTTCTCTTTTTTTTTTTTTTGAGATGTTTTTTTTTTTTTTTTTTTTAAAACAAACAAAATTTATTAATCATCATCAGCAATAAGGAGTTTACAACTATTGGATGGAAGCCTGGAAACAAGCTGTGCTCCAATCCTTTTATTAAGAACCACACCTATCCTATGAAAAAGAAAATCTCCAATATAAATGTTCTCATCATGACTAGCCATATAGTTTCGCAACCTCTTCAGGAACTCCTCTGTATCAATCCCTAATCCACCTAAGGTAGTGAAAGCAAGAACCCCAAACCTCAGCTTCTGACACTTACATTTCTCTAAATACGTGGCCCTCTTTTTCGCCACCGCATTATCCATAGCCCGACCAAGATCAAAATTACGCTCCCAAGCGCCAGTGAAGGGGGAAACCACCATGACATCTAAACACATATCGTAGCCATTATCCCAACCATACACAAGGATATCCGCTGGGAGTAAAGCCGAACCATCATTCGAAAGGAGCCCCAAGTCTACTTCCTTTCTGGCTGGAACACTCGCACGATAGCAAATTTCTGCAAAGGTATCACGCATTAGGTCATGCCTGTATTTGATCCCAACCCCTTGCTTGCATTGCAAGGCACGATCCCCAAAGATATCCATCCCAACACCACAAACAGAGCAAAAGTCAGCATTCTCAAAGAGGGGAATCCCGAGCACATGCTGCAATGAAAAGACGAAACCGGCGTATGGCACCAATTTTCTGATTAAGCCCGTCAATAGGCATCGCCAATAAGAAATCTTGAGCATGGCTAACCCTGTTACTCTGCCAGAGGGCTGAATCACGCTTCGACATGTTGAACTGGATGGGTATGTTTTTCTTCACCGCATCAAAGTATTTGACTGCCAAAGAGCTCATAGAGTGGGGGGCAGTATCATCAATGCGTAAAAAATAATCACCAATACCACATACCTATTTGAAGCATGTCAAAGCGTACTCAAAACTGGAGCTTGGGCCCGAAACCCCAGAGTATCTCAGGATGGTCCCCTGCTGAGATCTCGTCTGGAAACAAGAAGCTACATAACAATACTGCTTCGTGTCCTCCATAGTGTACACCCCCAAACCACCATCCTTAATAGGAAGCGTAACTAGTCTCTGCTGCAACAAACCAAAACCTGGACCGTCCCCCGTATCCAAGTGTCTAAGAAACTGTCTAAGATGGTCATCAAAAACCACTTGTGCCTCGTTCAAAAACTCAGGTTTAGGAGTACGAATAACGAAATATAACCTAGAGACACCAGAACAGTTCCTTAGCAAAAGCAACTCCCCTTGTGGGTCCTTCAACTTCATCACCGCATCCATCAATTCAATAGTCTTTTGCACCCTCTTGACAACCATGTTTCTGCAGAACTGGGGATCCAGGCTAACTGGCCCACCTAATAACTTAACACCATTGGGGGACAAAACGTGCCTACTCTCTCTTCTTTTTTTTAAATAGCGCCTACTCTCTCTTCTTTTTTATCAAGAGGGAGCTGGGTGGGATGGGCGTTGACAAAACGCGCCTACTCCCCCTTCTTTTTTATCAAGAGGGAGCTGGTTGGGGTGGGCATTGATGAAACACGCCTACTCCCCCTTCTTTTTTATCAAGATGGGGCTGGGTGGGAAGGGCGTTGACAAAACGCGCCTACTCCCCCTTCTTTTTAATCAAGAGTTAGTTGGTTGGGATGGGCATTGATAAAACGCGCCTACTCCCGATGTGATTTTCAATTGAGTTGTAGTAAAAAGTTTCGTTGAGACTTGTGAAAGCAAAAGATTTTAGACTTATAAAACTTAAAAACAAACAAAACTTAACTCAAAATTTAATTTCAAGATATTAGAAATAACCAAGACACTGATTCCACTATTACACATGAATAAATAGTGGTAAATCCTCCAAAACTCTAATTATCTTTTAAATCCCTTGTTTCTTAATTCACAAATAATCAAGCATATTCTCAAATATTAATTGTATTCCCTAAGCATAGATTATCAATTGACTAAACAAAGTATAACCTATCAAATTGAATCACAACTAATTAGGAAAGTTACGCAAACAATTAAGAACTCTGCAAAAGCAGTGATTGAGTGATTGAGTGAATTATAAATTATAAATTAGAGAAAATATAATAGTTACCAATTATTCATGCATAAATAGCTTCCTCATTGCCTTGGTTGTGGGAGAATTAGCCTCTCATCATGTTGGAAACACGCTCAAAAATCATTATTATTGCTCAAAGGGTGTTTACAAAGATGAAATGGAGAAAATGATGAAAATCGGGTGTTTGCAACGTTTATAATTGTTGCAAACACTGTTACAAAGAACGATAAAGATGAATTGTTGTTGTTACTGTAGCTCTGCGACCCTCACCTAATTGTCGTTAACACTGTAGCATGAACGACTGTCTTTTTGGGTCTAATGTTCTTCGTATGTTCTTCAAGCAGCAGCAGAAAACTCGTCTTTGCAACTCGATTAATCCTCACTTTGTTATGCTCTAAACTCTCCCAAACCCCTCTGTAACCCCTCTATGCTATCTCAACAACTATTTATAACCCAACAACACCGAAATATCTCGCCATAACTTCATATAATCCCATTACTCGGCATTATTCTTTACGGCCTGTTTAGGAAATAATCTAGATTTTTGATTTCTCCACGCGTTCTAAAGCTGCCAAATTGCCATATTTAACTCCTTCACACTCCAGATAGTTGTTAGGGTCTTCCAGATACGTGCAAATTCCTCTGTTGCTCGCGCAATCTTGTGAATATCTCCTCCGGTGTATGTGTTGCTTTGTTTTCCTCTCGCGGAAATTCTAGCCAAACTGGATCGAATCCAACACCTCTACCATCCCTTTCTAGCCCATATAAAAGTACCCAATCAATTCCAGCCCTTTAGTGTCACCGAAACAAGCTCAAATTGTCAACCCTAAATCTGTCAGGCGAGAATTGTTTTTCCCGCCAAAACCAGCAATTTGAAATGGTGAAGATGACCTCCACCTAACAGTGATGGGGGTGCGAATAGCAGCTTCCTTAAGGGGTGTCCTGTGGTGCCCCTTATCCAAAATGAGGGTGCCTTTAGTACTTTTGTCCGGGGGTCCAAATAGCACTTTTTGAGCAATTTTTTCCACACAAGCGTATTTCTCCAAAAACACCTACACAAACATAAAAACACCATAATAAGTACAAAATCAAGCACTAACAATAGAGACACTGAGGACAATTCAGACACAAAAATGTGTCTATCAAATACCCCCAAACTTATTATTTGCTAGTCCTCGAGCAAATCTAATCTAGAAAATAAAAAGACTACACTTAGCACGTGCATCAAGCCGTTAAACCGCTAGGTGGCCCTAGCGGCCGAGTGTTGTCTCCATAGGGTTTACCGAGGTGTACCCACAAAACCTTTACTCCAGGACCCTAGCTATCTACGCAGAACCTTGGACGGCACTAAAGAATCTCCTTGGTTGGCATACTCTCATTGACTACATGAGGAAGTACCCTGATGCGAAATTCCAATTGTTGTACACGAGTTTGCACTCAAGCATACTAAAATTCATATAAAGTGACAGAGCTCTACTCAGATAGTTTCTAGACATCATAAACCGGAGTCAACCAATCACATGGATAGATTA
This sequence comes from Papaver armeniacum, assembly GCA_023531295.1. Classification (NCBI taxonomy): domain Eukaryota; kingdom Viridiplantae; phylum Streptophyta; class Magnoliopsida; order Ranunculales; family Papaveraceae; genus Papaver; species Papaver armeniacum. The sequence goes on along the minus strand of JAJJWW010019171.1, from coordinate 139,578 downwards.
AGAAGATGGATGTAGAGAAAAACGTAGATGATGTTGACTAAGGTGAACCTATCCTAATGGACTGAGATACAGGTCTGACTAATATCAACACACTGGCATATACAAGGGAACCAGTGGTCGATAATCCTAACTCTAGGTCAACTCAGCTGGCATATACAAGGGTACCAGTGGTCGACTTTATTGTATTTATTCCGGTTGGTCTGGTGGTCTGGTCTTTTTTTTTTTTTTTTTTTTTTTATCTGAGTCACTCTATTTCACCCTAGCAAAGGTAAAAAGAAAAAAAGAAGTGATCATGATTCTTTTGATGTTTCCATCATGAGATATGGCGAAACTACCATGTTTTTTTCTTTAATTCTAACACCTGAGCTCTGTGCTTTTATGAATAGACTCTTTAGATGTTTCCATCTAATCAGATTGGTTCCTCAACTCCTACAACCAAGATGCTTCCATCCACTTAGATTGGTTAGTGCCATCCTTAATAAACATAAATTTCTAGGTTCTGGAGTTTATTTATTCTAACACAAAGGTAATAAAAAGTTTCTACCCCACCCCCAAACTTAAATCTAACATTGTCCTCAATGTTTCTAATGAAAGAGCAAAGCCAAAAAGTAAAGTAACATGAGGAATCAGTAAAGAGAGAAGTCGGAAAGATAGTACTTGGGTGAAGAGAGAAATCAAAAACTAATATACAACATACAATCCCCTCGATAGTCAATCAAGGGTAAACAGGGTCCCCCAGAGGGACCTCCTCAACATCACCTGTAGAAAGGGCTCTAAAAAGGGTTTCAATCTCTAACCGTTGACCTTCGAAGAACTACTACCATCCGGTGTCTCAATCTCAATATCTCCATGAGGAAAGACAGTCACGAACAATAAAAGGACTCGTCCACCGAGAACGTAACTTCCCGGGGAATAGATGCAAACGGGTATCATACAAAAGAACTTTTTGACCTGGAGAAAATGACTTCCTTAAAATATTTCTATCATGCATAAGTTTCATTTTGTTCTTATACTCCTTAGCACTAACGTAAGCATCTATACGAATCTCTTCCAACTCATTGAGATGGAGTTTCCTATGGGATCCTGCCTTGTCAAGTGAAAAATTTAGCTGCTTAACAGCCCAATAAGCTCTATGTTCTAACTTAACAGGTAAATGACATGCCTTGCCATACACAAGCCGATAAGGCGACATTCCAATGGGGGTCTTAAACGCGTTGAGACGGTAAGCCCATAAGGCATCAATAAGCCTAGACGACCAATCTTTCCGATTAGGATTAACTATTTTCTCTAATATACGTTTTATCTCCCTATTGGAAACCTCTACTTGACCACTAGTCTGTGGATGATACGGGGTAGCTACCTTATGTGTAATACCATATTTCTTCATCAAAAGCCTAAAAGGTCCATTACAAAAGTGCGACCCTCCATCACTAATTATAGCTCGCGGTGTACCAAAACGTGTAAGTATATTATTTTTCAAGAACTCAATCACAACCCTATGGTCATTGGTCTTACACGCAACCGCCTCAATCCACTTAGAGACATAGTCTATAGCGACAAGGATGTATAAGTTACCAAAAGAATTAGGAAACGGACCCATAAAGTCAATACCCCACACATCAAAGACCTCGACAACTAAAATAGGGTTCAAGGGCATCATGTTCCTACGGGAATGGTTCCTAATTTCGGCAACGTTCACAAGTAACACAAGAACTATGGGAGTCTTTAAACAACGAAGGCCAATAGAATCCACACTTTGCAATATCTTAGCAAAGTGATCTTCTTAGCACTAAAGTGACCCCCACAAGCATGATCATGACAAAAGGAAATAATACTTGGTCTGGTCACTCTCAGGTATACATCTCCTAATAATCTGGTCTGGACAATATTTAAACAAATAAGGATCATCCCAAAAGAAGTGCTTAACCTCGGCTAAAAAACCTAGAACGATCTTGTTTACCCCAATGTTGGGGCATTCGACCAGTAACAAGATAGTTCACTATATTCGCATACCAAGGTAATTGGGTAACAAAGAACAGTTGTTCATCAGGAAAACTATCCCTAATAGGAGGAGAATCATCAGGGGTATCCACAACAAGCCTAGACAAGTGGTCTGCTACTACATTTTCTGTACCTTTTTGTCTCTAATGTCTAAGGAAAATTCATGTAACAAGAGGATCCATCTAATCAATCTAGGTTTAGTATCCTTCTTGGAAAGAAGATACTTCAAAGCAAAGATGATCGGTGAAGATTATGACCTTAGAACCTAAGAGATAGGGTCTAAACTTGTCTAAGGCAAACACAATGGCTAACAGTTCCTTCTCCGTAGTGGTATAGTTCAACTGGGCATCATTCAGAGTTTTGCTAGCATAGTAAATCACATGAAGTAATTTGTTTTCTCGCTGACCTAGCACAACACCAATAGCATAGTCTGAAGCATCGCACATGATCTCAAAGGGTAGGTTCCATTTGGGTGCCTGGACTATGGGGGAAGTAGTAAGTAAAGTCTTAAGCTTCTCAAAAGCCTCTAAACAAGCATCATCAAAGACAAACTTAACATCTTTTGCAAGCAAATTGCAAAGAGGTCTAGAAATCAAGCTAAAATCCTTAATGAATCGACGATAAAAACCTGCATGCCCTAAGAATGACCTAATATCTCTTACGGTTTTTGGGACCTGTAAAGTCTTGATAAGGTCAACTTTGGCTTTATCTACCTCTATACCCTTAGAAGATACGATATGCCCTAAAACAATTCCTGATCGAACCATGAAATGACATTTCTCCCAATTAAGCACTAGATTCTTTTCCTTACACCTAGTCAACACTAATGACAAATGATGCAAGCACTCATCGAAACATGATCCAAACATTGAAAAATCATCCATAAAGACCTCTAAGAACCGTTCTACCATATCTAAAAATATGCTCATCATGCAACGCTGAAAAGTCGCAGGGCGTTACATAGCCCGAAAGGCATGCGTCTATACGCAAAGGTACCAAAGGGACAGGTAAAAGTGGTTTTCTCCTGGTCTTCTGGAGAAATAACGATCTGATTATAGCCAAAGTAGCCATCTAAAAAGCAGTAATGACTATGTCCAACTAATCTCTCTAGCATCTGGTCGATGAAGGGAAGGGGAAAGTGGTCCTTCCTAGTGACCTTGTTCAATTTCCTATAGTCAATACAAACACGCCAACCCGTGGTCACTCGGGTTGGGATTAACTCATTATTATCATTCTGGGACTACAAGAATACCGGATTTCTTGGGAACAACCTGAACGGGGCTGACCCACTTGCTTTCTGAAATGGGGTAGATAATGCTTGCATCTAACAACTTAAGAACCTCGGTTCGAACTACTTCTTTCATATTTGGGTTCAGTCTACGTTGCATCTCCCTATAAGGTTTGGTGTCACTCTCTAAATAGATCTGATGCATACAAACAGTGGGACTTATACCCTTAATGTCTTTTATGGTCCACCCTAAAGCTTCCTTGTTGTTTTGAAGGACGGTTACTAGCCTACTTTCCTGATCACTATCCAAGTCGGAAGCTACAATTACAGGTAAAGTTTCAGATGGGCCTAAAAACACATACTTCAAGGTATCTGGTAGTTGTTTAAGGTCCAACTTAGGAGGCTCTTCTAACGAAGGAACTAGGGTAGACTTAGAAACTGGTAGTAGTTCGAACTTAGGTTTCCATCCATTATTAGTGTCTAACAAGGGGGTTGAATCTAACAAAGCATTCACCTCATTAATCACATTATCATCATCAAAATCAATCCCAAAGTGAGCTAGGCATTTCTCTAATGGATCTTCTAACAAAGTGTTTGGTAATGACTCCTCGACTAATGTTCCTATCATGTTCACCTCTTCTATGTTCGAGTCATCTAGTTCAGAGGGTAGCTTACTAATATTAAAAATGTTCAACTCAATAGTCATATTACCAAAAGACAAATTCATAATACCATTTCGACAGTTAATGATCGCATTGGATGTAGCTAAAAACGGGCGACCTAAAATTACCGGTATCTGGTTCTCTGGGTCAGGGACAGGTTGGGTATCTAGGATAACAAAATCCACTGGATAAATAAACTTGTCGACCTCTATAAGAACATCCTCGATTACACCACGAGGAATTTTAACGGACCTATCAGCTAACTGGAGTGTCATCTGGGTAGGTTTCATCTCACCAAGTCCTAGCTTAAGGTACACATGGTATGGGAGTAAGTTCACACTGGCTCCTAAGTCAAGCAAAGCTTTCTCAACACGGTATTTACCTATTGTGCAAGAAATGGTAGGGGACCATGGGTCTTTATACTTGGGAGTAGTGGTATTTTGAATAATAGAACTCACGTGACTAGCTAGAAAGGCTTTCTTCTGGACACTAAGCTTCCGCTTTCGCGTACACATATCCTTAAGAAACTTGGCATAAGAGGGAATCTGATTAATTGCATCTAATAATGGAAGGTTGATAGTTACCTGCTTAAAAACCTCTAATATATCATTAAAGTTGGACTCCCTCTTAGTTGGAACTAGCACTGGGAACGGGGCTCGAACAAAGTCGGGCTCAACAGACCCTCATTGGTCTCTTTAGAGACTCTATCAGCCTCCTCATTTTCTCGCTCGGAAGGGTGAACTACAGCATGTTCACTTTTAGGCATGGCGACCTTATTGTCAAATTTCTTTCCACTCCTAAGGGTTGTAATGGAATTCACATGATTGTACGATTTCTCTCCTTTAGGGTTAGGATCTATGACTAGGGAACCTTCTATCTTTTCTCTCACTAAGAAACTTAGCTATTTGGCCGACTTGAAGTTCTAATTTAGCAAGAGACTGGGAATTATTCTTAAAATTCTGCTTGGTTTCCTCTTGAAAATTACCCTGGATCTTTACTAACATTTCCTGGCTTTGAGATAGCATATCCTGACTCTTTCTTAATATACTAAGAGATTCCTCTAAGCTAGTTATTCTATTCTCAGATGGGTTCTGGGACTGACCTAAAGAGTTCTTAGTATAACCAAAACCTGGGGAAGGCTGAGAATTACTAGACTGGCCTTGATTCTGGCCCTTAGACCAAGAGAAATTAGGATGGTTCCTCCAACCAGGATTGTAGGTCTCTGAGTATGGGTCAAACTTCTGACGGTTCTCAAACCTAGAGTTGTTATAGATAACATGGGCTTGTTCTTCACTAACCCGTCCTTCCCAAAATGAGATATTAGGTTCTACTCCACAACTAGAGACTTGAGAGGCTCTAATCCTATCATCAGGTTCAACAAGAGACCTATGTTTAGGCTGATTCAATTCCAAAGCTTCTAACCTTCTAGACAAAGCAAAAACTTAGCATCGACCCGAAGCTTGTATCTACCACATTGGTGCTACTTCTATTGACCAAGAGTCTCTTAGGGGTTCAACACAAGACTCCCACTTTGTTGGGATTTTTCAAATACAACTCCTAAGAAGGTAAAAACATCCTCAACACTTTTACTAGTGAACTCACCAGCGCACATAGACTCGACCATGGCTTTGGTCGAATAGTCTAAACCATCATAAATAATCTCTACAAGTTTCATATTATCAAATCCATGGTGAGGACACTGGGATAGGAGATCATTGAATCTCTCTAAAAACCTATAAAGAGACTCTCCCTCTTGTTGCACACTAGAACTAATTTTCTGTCTAACAGTTGCAGTTTTATGCTTAGGGTAGAATTTCATATAGAAAGCAGCAATGAGTTCTGCCATGTTTCAATGGATTCGGATGGTAGGTTGTTTATCCAGGTCTTGGCTTTATCTTTCAAGGAAAAGGGGAACATCTTAAGTTTCAAAACTTCATCGGAAGGTCTTTTATTCTAACTGTCCCACAAATTCCTTCAAAGTCCTAATATGAAAATAAGGGTTCTCATCATCTTTTCCTAAGAATATAGGGATCATCTGAAGAATACTAGGTTTTATCTCGAAATTAGCCGTATTGGCTGGCAATTTAATGCACGAAGCTCGGTTGGTCCTAGTTGGGAACATGTAATCTTTCAAAGTTGCCAACGCTGGCACAGCTGAAGTACTAGGGGTACTTTCCTCACGAAGAGACAGATTCTCAAAACCAAAGTTTCCAAAAACGGGGCTTTCAAAAGAAGAGTCTTCGAGCTCCCCGCTTCCACAAGAAGAATTACTAGGTTTTTCACTAATCAATCGACCTAGATTGTCTCTTTTCCAAGCCCTCTCTCTAATAACCTCGGGCATACACTAGAAAAACAAAAACAAAATAAAAATAAAAATCCTAAAAGGAAGGGAAGTTCTATGCAAACACAAACAAGGTTGACTCCACCACAACAAACCTAATGATTTCTAGCAAACAAAAATCATGATGGCTCCACTTAGATTGTTTCTAGACCAGCTTCTAATCTTTCGAAAAGGAACTCGTTAAAATCTGAGCAAACTTCTCTGGAATCAATCCGAGTTGAAGTAAGTTGAATAGAGGCGAGGGAAGCTGCGTGGAGCTTTGATACCCAAGGCCTCACCGCATTACAAGGCGGCGCAGTCACGCATTCAACTCACGAAACCATCATGAACTTCGAAGTATGCTTAAAAGAGTAACCAATATTTTTCGAACGACTTTCCTATTAAGCTCGTTACCCTATCGGTCTCGTTCTATTCCAAATTTTAAAGCTTAGGTTCGCGTTAAGTATAGTTTTCCTAAGGCGGGCAAGAAGAGAACGGTGATGAAATCCGAACCCTTATCTTGTATGGCCAGTCCTTGCCCTTTACTAGGAAATTAAAGCAACCATTTTCAATTCCTCAACATATATGCAAACGAAGGAATACAGTAACTCGCTGACAGGGATTCGCGAGTGTTTCGACAAACTTACCTCCCGTTCCAGACGGGGATGAACCGTTGTAGTCGACTCGGGCCACGACTCCTATGTCATGTACGAACCCAAGGGGCCGAGGCGATATCGTAATCGTCGTCCTTCTCTGCACATAGTTTATATTTAAACTACCCTTCCGTAGGGTTTAAAAATAATGTCCCAAAGTTTAAAGTCCAAAGTCCAAAAATAAAGTGCAAAAGAAAAGGAAAGTCTAAAATAAAAATATATCTAAAAAATAAAAATAAAAATGTCTCTCTTTTTTTTCTCTCTTTTTTTTTTTAAAAAAAAAAAAAAAATCTTCTTCTTTCGCTCCTTTCGCTTTGCCTTTTACTCCAAGTCTTTAAGTATTCACCAAAAGCTTTGGCAAAATTTTCTTTCGCAAGAAAAACAAGTAAAAACCAAAAAAAGAAAAAAAAATCTAAAAACTCTAGCCTAAAGACAAGTCCGCGTCGGCGACGCCAAAAATTGATGTGATTTTCAATTGAGTTGTAGTAAAAAGTTTCGTTGAGACTTGTGAAAGCAAAAGATTTTAGACTTATAAAACTTAAAAACAAACAAAACTTAACTCAAAATTTAATTTCAAGATATTAGAAATAACCAAGACACTGATTCCACTATTACACATGAATAAATAATGGTAAATCCTCCAAAACTCTAATTATCTTTTAAATCCCTTGTTTCTTAATTCACAAATAATCAAGCATATTCTAAAATATTAATTGTATTCCCTAAGCATATATTATCAATTGACTAAACAAAGTATAAACTATCAAATTGAATCACAACTAATTAGGAAAGTTACGCAAACAATTAAGAACTCGCAAAAAGCAAATTGAGTGAATTATAAATTATAAATTAGAGAAAATATAATAGTTACCAATTATTCATGCATAAATAGCTTCCTCATTGCCTTGGTTGTGGGAGAATTAGCCTCTCATCATGTTGGAAACACGCTCAAAAATCATTATTATTGCTCAAAGGGTGTTTACAAAGATGAAATGGAGAATATGATGAAAATCGGGTGTTTGCAACGTTTATAATTGTTGCAAACATTGTTACAAAGAACGATAAAGATGAACTGCTGCTGTTATCGTAGCTCTGCGACCCTCACCTAATTGTCGTTAACACTGTAGCATGAACGACTGTCTTTTTGGGTCTAATGTTCTTCGTATGTTCTTTAAGCAGCAGCAGAAAACTCGTCTCTGGAACTCGATTAATCCTCACTCTGTTATGCTTTAAACTCTCCCAAATCCCTCCGTAACCCCTCTATGATATCTCAGCAACTATTTATAACCCAACATCACCGAAATATCTCGTCATAACTTCATATAATCCTCCATTATTCGGCATTATTCTTTACGGCTTGTTTAGGAAATAATCTAGATTTTTGATTTCTCCACGCATTCTAAAGCTGCCAAATTGCAATATTTAACTCCTTCACACTCCAGATAGTTGTTAGGGTCTTCCAGATACGTGCAAATTCCTCTGTTGCTCGCGCAATCTTGTGAATATCTCCTCCAGTGTATGTGTTGACCTGTTTTCCTCTCGCGGAAATTCCATCCAAACTGGATCGAATCCAACACCTCTACCATCCCTGTCTAGCCCATATAAAAGTACCCAATCAATTCCAACCCTTTAGTCTCACCGAAACAAGCTCAAATTGTCAACCCTAAATCCGTCAGGCGAGAATTATTTTTCCCGCCAAAACCAGCAATTTGAAATGGTGAAGATGACCTCCCCCTAACAACGATGGGGGTGCGAATAGCATCTTCCTTAAGGGGTGTCCTGGGGTGCCCCTTATCCAAAATGAGGGTGCCTTTAGTACTTTTGTCTGGGGGTCCGACTCCAAATAGCATTTTTTGAGCAAATTTTTCCACACAAGCGTATTTCTCCAAAAACACCTACACAAACATAAAAACACCATAATAAGTACAAAATCAAGCACTAACAATAGAGACACTGAGGACAATTCAGACACAAAAATGTGTCTATCAACTCCCCCTTCTTTTTTATCAAGAGGGGGCAGGATGGGAAGGGCGTTGATAAAACGCGCCTACTCCCCCTTCTGTTTTATCAAGAGGGAGCTGGGTGGGATGGGCGTTGACAAAATACGCCTACTCCCCCTTCTTGTTTATCAAGAGGGAGCTGGTTGGGGTGGGCATTGATGAAACACGCCTACTCCCCCTTCTTGTTTATCAAGATGGGGTTGGGTGGGAAGGGCGTTGACAAAACGCGCCTACTCCCCCTTCTTTTTTATCAAGATGGGGCTGGGTGGGAAGGGCGCTGACAAAACGCGCCTACTCCCCCTTATTTTTTATCAAGAGTTAGATGGTTGGGATGGGCATTGATAAAACGCGCCTACTCCCCCTTCTTTTTTATCAAGAGGGAGCTGGGTGGGAAGGGCGTTGATAAAACGCGCCTACTCCCCCTTATGTTTTATCAAGAAGGAGTTGGGTGGGAAGGTTGCCAGACACAGAACATATGGGTCTCCATGAAGAATTATTCCATGTCAAGATTCAAGTAAAAAAAAGCATCGTCGAGGCTATCATCGACTTTGGCGGCCAAAAGAACTTAATTTCAGATAAGCTGGTGGAACAAATGGGATTATCAACAACTCCACATCCGAAACCCTGCCCATTGGGATGGATACAGAAGGATACTGAACTCCAGGTATCAATGCAGTGTCGATTCAAATTTGCTATCACTAAAATTGTCTGTGATGTTGTGCCACTGGATGTAGCGCACGTAATTTGTGGAAACCTATATTTGTGGAAACGTGACGCTGTCCTCTATCATATAGAGTGTGCATATCTTTTCAAGAAGGATGGAAAAGAATTTCGAATTCAGGCTAGTAAAACCCATCTACCCATGAAACTAGTTACCACAAACCAAGTCAAGAGATTGATCAACGCTTGTGAGAAGTTCGCTTTATTAATTGTTAATCAGTACTGCGACCATAGGGGATAGGAAAGTGGTACTACATACGACACTTTATACCAGGCAACAAGGTGAATTAAGTTCACTAAAGAAGAAGTTTGTGGATCTGTTCCAAGAGGAAATCATTATACCACCCAAGAGAAGTGTTGAGCATGAGATTGCACTCGTTGGGGATGCCTCTTTACCAAACTTGGGATTATACAAGACATTTATAACCGAGTCCGAGGAAATTAAGAAGCAAGTACAAGAGTTTCTTAAACAAAGGGTAGTAGTACCTAGTTGTTCTCCCTGCGGCTCTCCAGTTCTACTTGTACCAAAGAAGGATGGAGGTTGGAGAATGTGTGTGGATTATCCGGCTCTAAACAAGATCACAATCAAGAATAGATACCCGCTACCAAGGATCGATGATCTTCTCGACCAACTAGGGAATGAAATATATTTCACTAAGCTTGATCTCAAATCCGGTTATCATCAAGTGCGAATTAAAGAAGAAGACACCTGGAAAACTGCATTTAAGACTCGACAAGGACTGTTTGAGTGGCTCGTTATGCCCTTTGGGTTATGCAATGCACCATCCACATTCATGCGACTCATGAATGAGGTATTACGTTCCTTCATTGACGATTTCGTTATCATGTATTTGGATGATATTTTGATTTTCAGCAGGACATGGGAGGAGCATTTGACACATGTCTCCAAGGTATTGTCCGTATTAAAAGAAAATTCTTTAAGGTTAAATGAGAAAAAGTGTGAGTTTGGGAGACAAGAATTGGTTTTTCTTGGATTTGTGATTGGAAAATGACAAATCAAGGTCGACACAGGAAAGGTTGTTGTTATTTCTGCATGGCCAACACCTAGAAATATCACAGAAGTTCGGAGTTTTTTAGAGGCTTGCCAGTACCTACATAAGTTTATACGACACTTTTCTCAAATTGCAGCCCCCTTATATGGTTTAACCAAAGCTAATGCAGTATTTGAATGGGAACTTAAGCATGAGGCTACTTTTCAGTTACTAAAGAAGAAGATTTCATAGGTACCAGTTTTGGCATTGCCTAATTTACAGAGGCCCTTCGAGGTAGAAACAGATGCATCTAACTATGCCTTAGGGGCAGTGTTATTCCAAGATGGGAAACCAATAGCATATCACTCAGAGATGTTCACAGGACCAGTTCAAAATTATCCTACGTATGACAAAGAGTTGTATGCTATGTACCAAGCTATGAAGCATTGGAGTCCATATCTTCTTGGGAAACAAGTTGTGGTTCATACTGATCATAAACCTTTGCAGTATCTCCAGACCCAATCTAAGTTACAACAGGCTCGACACATGAAGTGGGCATCCTACTTGGAGTAGTTTAGTATTCACATCAAGTACAAGCAAAGAGTAACAAATAAGCTGGCAGACTTGTTGTCCAGAACACCCACTAGTGTGGCCTTATTCGTAGCAATGCATTCTCAACCATTGTTACCAAATGAATATGTTCAAAGATATGAGGAAGATGAAGATTTCAGAGAAGCGTACAAGAGATTAGGTCAAGGGCATTCAAGTGAGTTCCGTTTAGTGGATGGATTGATGTACAAAGGTACAGCCTTATGTATACCTCACGGTAGAGATAGAATCCACTAGATAAGAGAAGCACATACTTCTCGTGTAACTGGTCACTTTGGTATGAGGAAAACATTACTAAATTTGAAACGGTATATGTACTGGCTAAATATGCATCTCAATGTCTCCAAGTACATTCGAGGATGTGTGTTATGCAATACCTAAAAACCTTCTAACAGGAAGAGTGGATTGTACATGCCATTACTAGTTCCTACCAGACCATGGGGAAGCATCTCAATGGATTTTTTAGGAGGTTTGCCAATGACAAAATCAGGGAATGATTACATATTTGTTGTAGTCTATAGGTTCAACAAGATGATCAACTTGATTCCTTGTATAAAGACAGTGACGTGGGAGGGCGCAACTAAATTATTTTTTCACCATGTCTGGAAATATTTTGGGTTACATACTTCCATCATCTCTGACAGAGATAGTCGTTTTCTAGGTCAATTTTGGACCAAATTATGGGGTCTGATGGATACAAGACTCAAGCATAGCACCGCTTTTCATCCCCAAACAGATGGGCCAACAAAAGTGGTGAACTGGACTTTAGTTCATCTCCTACGAGGATATCACTCTAAGCATCCTAAGACTTGGGATGAGAGTTTACCTTTTATACAATTTTCTTTTAATCGAGCCTTTCATGGGACTACTTTGAAGTCTCATTTTGAAGTTTGTATAGGCTATTTGCCTGAGAGTCCGTTTGATATGAGTTTTTCCACTTCTCAAAATATTGTATCAACAGAAGACGAAGATACTAGAGCTCAGAGATTTATTGAGAAGATAAGTAAGATACATACTTTAGTAGAGGCTCATCTACAAAAATCTCAAGCTAAGTACAAGGCTAAACATGATAAAATTCATGTTCATTGTAATTTTTCTAAAGGAGATTTAGTATGGTTACGTATAGGGAAATAGCGACTTAAGGGTGGAGGGAAAAAGCTTAAACCTATACGTTATGGACCATTCAGAATACTGAAGCAATTTGGAGATAATGCTTTTCAGTTAGATTCACCACCGTATATGCAGATGTATTCAGTCATTAATGCAGAATACCTGAATCTATTTGAACCTCCACTACTTAATGAAAAGGATGATCAAGAATTGAAGCTAACACCTGTAGAAGACTTGTGGATAGAACGAGAGGAAGCTCTCAAAGAAGATTGCATTATTCAGACAAAAGTGACGCCTACCAGAAGAGGAGACCGTGTAATGTTTCGTGTGGGGCATGCAAGTCAAGTACCAAGCAAAGCAAAGTGGTTTAACAAGGAACAAGGTGAGGTTGAGTTTCCCCACCTTCAGTTCTGAGCTTATACATGAGTTTCAGCTTCCTATAATGGGGGAGCCATGATACATGAGTATCGTAGAAGAGTCTCAACTAAGGCTGCCAGCCTAGGTTTAGATGAGCCATGTTATGGCTAGAGAGTATCTAGAAGGTACTAGAAGAGATGTTTGATTAACAACTCGGCCTAGAAGTTTGAAGTTTCCTAACTTAGATAGGATTCCTAGTTTAGATGAGTTCTAAAAACTCATAGTTTTTCTTTATTTATGTAAGAATAAACTCCTATAAAAGGGGGAAAAAACCATAGAATAGAGGAGGCAGAGAGAACGAGAAAGAGAGAGCAGTCACCTTATTGATTGTAACAGAGGTTTGTCAAGCAATAAAGAAGAAGAAATTAGCAGCATCATCTTGTTCTCATTATGTTATTCTCATTGTATTATTTTCAATCTATCTTCATATCAGTACTAACTCTAGATATCACTGATTGATTACGTATCAGGGGTGGGAGGAGTCCGAAGAACTGCCTTGAAAACCACATAACCGAAACAATGTAAAAATAAAAATAAAGCACAGAGAGACCAAGAAAGACGAGGAAACATGGAAAGGAAAGCATTAAAGTTAGATACTTGGTCAACAATAAGGATACAACCATTTCTCATTCTAAAACAAGACCACCACCAAGCAACAAACAATCTCTAAAACAAGAATAAAGAATTGAAACTCTTGAATCGAACATTAATTACATCTCTCGGTCATTCCTTCGCCACTAGCACCACCTCCACAAGAACCGGCAAGACCACACCGTAATTACAAAGACCAAATACGTCATACGCAAATCAATTGAGAGATTGGATCGCTACATTTCGTATTAGGATATTTGGTTCACTAAAGTCAGAGAACGAATTTGAAACAGGGAAGCTTTTAAATTTCGGGTGGAGAAGATACAAATTTGGGTCGGGTTTAAGGTTCCAAACTCATATTACAAACGGGAGAACCAAGTTATAAGTCAACCGATGAATAGAAACATATTCCCAATTAAATGTTTTTAATCAGATTTGTCGAAGAAAATAATCTCAGGAAAATAAAAAATAAATATACTAAACTGTTTGTAGAAAGGTATTTCAAAAGAGAAAAGGGGAAAACAAACTTCAATTGTTATTTTTAACCTTGATAAACTACAGATAATCCCCAAAAAATAAAAATATAAGTGTTTGTATACAAAGTAAAGGACATAGCCGTTTTATGGTCTCTTTAGCTAATTTGAACGAACACCGAAAGTAAGTCTCTCTCATGCAAACTTTGTTAAGGCTGCATTTTGCAAAGTCACAAAATGTGAAGTGTAAGCCTCAAAACAAATGCATGAAATTCGTTCGGTACTTGGCTTGTTGGCAATGTCCAACTTTATCGATTTGTGTAGAAAATTCTTTCTAATTTACAGTCTGTGAAATTGGTTGAGTAGTTACTTTCTTAGCGGTCAATTGACTCAAAACATTAGGAACGTCCGTCCCTACCTTTTACCAGTATGGCAGGCAGCGACGTAAATTGTACAGTTGCATTTTTCTTATGAGCACACACAACAAATGCACTGCTCCTTTTGAGAATCTTGATGCTTTAACAATTGCCAACTTTACAGAGATTGCTGTTCCAACAGATCCGACCAGAGACAGGACCAGTGATCGATCATCCGGGTAGACTCTTGAATACTAACTTAACCTTGAGTATAAAGGTTTTCATAAAATAATCCCAAATACGTAAAAAGAGAACTAGAGAAGTGAAATAATTATTGGGAAGATTAGTTTATGTTTTTTGATAAGAAGATTAGTTTAAGTTAATCTCTTCTGATTGCTTTTAGTTTTAGGTGATCTTTTTGCTGCCTGTTTTCTGTTATGTCTCAATCTCCTCATTGGTGGTGGTTTCAAGAATATTAGATTCCATAAAATGGACATCCCAACAGCTCCATAGTCCAGTGTATGTATATTTTAATGGGATTCAAATCACTTTCATCAGAAGTCTAGTGTCTCTATAGACTAGTAGTTTAGGGGAGATATTATTTTATCTAAGAACCCACAATATGATAATAGCAAGGTGCCATCGGCCGAAGGCCCAAGGTGGTCATTCTATGGCAAAATATGTCGACGGAATTCGTATACTATATTTGTTGATAACAACTAACTACGACTAATCTACGATCAAGACGTATTGCAACAAAATGTAGTTCTCATATTACGCCATGATAAAAGCTAGACTAGACATGGACTGCATGTTTTGTTGGTACACTCTGACAGACTTACGTACATTGACAGTGACCAAAATTATGAGGTCCCCAACTCTATGACCAAAGAAGATGAAAATAGAGGCAATTACAATCCTACCAGATTGCAATTACTTCTGCAGCATGGTGGGTTAGGATATGCACAGGATTTTAAATCATTAGAGAATTTACTGCGGTGGTCCATTGACACTGGTGCAGAGTGGTGCCATGGTTAGGATTTATGAGGACAAATGGTTACCACACGGTTCTGCTCTGATCAAGTAGCAAGCTGATTCTCCTATTTGGGTCATGGAGTTTACGAATGAAAATAAGACCAGAAATACATTACAAGTAAAGACAAGGATACTACTCTACACCGGAGAAATACTAGGTCCCGAGACTTTACTGTAAAATCTGAGCAATCTTCAACAATATTGTTGGGGATTAGGATTTTCAAACATTATGTATTCGAAAAAGAATGACTAACTTTTTTTTAGGAAATAGTAAGTCTGATACGAAAGCAGAAACCCACTGAAATAAGTGGAGGTTCTAGATAAGTTTTTTCAAGAAACCTATTATAAGGGCTCCAAGAAAAGAGTTTTGAGGGCTCCTAAGGATTAAAATATCCTACAATGAAGATAAGGGGACCTAATTCATAATAAAAATACTAAAATACCCTTAACCTATTAAATATTGAAAACCTAAAACTAATTTGTTTTCATTCATCTCCTTTAATTCTTCAATTTTCTTCTTCCCGATCACCTCCATCGCTTATTTCTTCGATTAATCGTCAATTTACAAAATAATTCATTATCGATTAACACCATTTAATCCACCCGCAATAACTTCAATAAGGTAAAAATCAAAAGCCCATCTTATTTAATTGGTTTCAATGCATGGATAAGCAGAATCGATCGAATTGGGTTTTTTGAAAAACAGTTTCAGAAGTGTCTACGGTTGGGAAATATGAATTTTCCCAACCGTAGGCTTAACTGTCTACGGTTGGGAAGTATGAATTTTCCCAACCGTAGACTGAACTGCATACGGTTGGGAAGTATGAATTTTCCAACCCGTAGACTGTTTACGGTTGGGAAATTGTCTACGGTGGGGAAATATGAGTTTTCCCAACCGTATATTGAACTGTCTACGGTTGGGAAGTATGAATTTTCCCAACCGTAGCCTATGATTGGGTAATATGAATTTCCCAACCGTAGACAAGATCTTTGAACTGTTTTTGCAAAAATAAGTGATGGTTTTCATAGTTTTTTCTTTTTATGATCGTCATCTTCATCATGACGGAGAAGAAAAATAAGAAGAATAATAGAGTTTTTTTTATGGTCATCATCTTCATCATGATTTATGAATGGAAAGAGAAGGACAAGATAATGGATTTAGTTTTTTTGTATATGATCATCATCTTCATCATGATTTATGATTGAAAAGAGAATGAAAAGATAATGAACTTAATTTTATAATTCATGGAGGGTATTTTAGCCATCACAAAAAATAGTTAGATATGGGGTTTTGTTGATTACTATTTCATAACCCGATTTTGTCATCTTGTGAGCCCCCAAAACTCTTTTCTTGGAGCCCCTATAATAGGTTTCTTTTTCAATTAGTTCACCGCCCTTTTATAATAGGTTTATTTTTCAATTGGTTCACTGATAGTATGTTTTATTTATTTATCATTCCAACATTAGACATAATATATCCAAATTATCACGTTAAGGATAATACTTATCAAAGTAATGTGTAGTCAATTTGTTCCACCATTAATTCATTACTTTAGTTAGAAATAAAGTTGTGAGTTTAATTGGCTTTACTTTTTGGTTTGGTCACCTTTCCTTTCGGTCACCTAAAAAATGCTAGAGATCATATGAATGAGAAAAAGGAAGCTTTCAAAATTAACCTATTTCTGATAATGAAATCTACCCAATTGCCAATTTGCAAATTCCATATCAACTCATGCTAAACTTGCAGTGTACTCACAAGATAACCACTGTTCACAGACTGTGAGAGGTAAAACTTCAAAAACCATTCTTCTCAAGATTTTTTACAAATTTATATAACAAAAATAACTAGCCACCTAAACAAACTCCTCCAAAACCGTCTCTTACATACCAAAAATCTTATGATGGATCTCATAACCTTCTGCATGAGATTGATAATCGCCCCAAAAATGATGCGCAACTGCAGTGACAGAACTGGGTGGTGGCTGAGGGGTGCTCCAGCCACCCCCAAATCTGCAAGTATCGTCCAAAAGACTTTTGTCATGTGTAGTTTTTGAAAAATTAGACCCCCTAGAAATTTAATGTTTATAGCGCGTTTGGATACACATCAAGAAATAGTTTTTTGACTTCTAAAAGTTAAAAAGCAAGAAGTCAGTTTGGGTGTGGAATTTCAGAACAACTTCTAGAAGCAGAAAAGCCGACTTTTTGTGAAGTAAAATATATGGACTTCTGAAGTCAGAAGCAGAATTGTATCCAAACGCGCTATTAGCCCACCTAGATTTTCAGTCCTGCTTTGATTGCTGGCAACTTGTAAATATATTGAATAGCGCGTTTGGATGCACACTCAGAAGTTACTTTTGACTTCTAAAAGTAAAAAAATAAGAAGTTAATTTGGGTATAAAATTTTAAAACGACTTCTAAAAACAAAAATAAAAATTAACTTATTATGAAGCAAAATTGTTTTGCTTCTGGCTTCTATTCCTGATTTTTACCTCGGAAAAATTCACTATTGGCAAACTAGCCCTTATATAATCGGTAGCTGGCGCCGAGCTCCACTGCACTATGGCCTCTCTGGATGGACGCCCCGCCAAAATTCACTATTGGCTTGCAACTAGGCTGGCGCCGAGCTCCACTGCACTATGGCCTCTCTCTTTTCTGCGAAAACTAGTCGAAGTAAGATGCTGTTGGACTTAAAAGTCACCACCATGGGCGTTTGTCATACGTAGTAAATGCATTGCCTATTAAAATATTTCAGACACCAGAAATGAGCTCATTGAGAAATGTGAAATGGGAACGGCCTGTTGATTTCAGATGACAAGAACCAGCAGAGCAGAGGAAAAAAAAATTAAATGAAGCTGAAGCTGTAACTTTTACTATACCTCGACTCCTGGAGTATTAATCAATCAAACCAAACCGAACCCTTTTTAAAGTAAATCTAGACAATTACAGAGACTGATCAAAGTTAAAAAGGAAAGGTAAAGAAAAAGTGAAAAATCCAATTTTGTTTTGATGAAAAAAAATAAAAATAAAATCTAGTATTAAGTTATATAGTAGGTACACAATCGGCTTGTCTGTTCCACAAAAATACAAGTAAATAAATCCAAAGACTACACCAACAAAAACAAACACTCTTCATTCACATCATAAATGTATGTTGATTTCTCTCTACCACAAAGAATCAACAACTACTGATATTATGATTACGGACTAGTATTTTGATTCTGGGTTCTTCTGTTCTTCCTGAATAATTACAATGTCTTCTTCTGTAGTTAGAGATAAGAACTTAATGATTCAACAAGAAGAACAGATTAGATATAACAGCAGCAGCAGAAGACCAAGAAACCAACCAATTTCACCATCTTCTTCTTCATCAGCAGATCCAACACCACAAATCTCTCCACTTCTTCAATCCACACGTTGTAAACCAACTATTTCATCCATTTTTCTATCTACTTTTATCAATAACAACAACAGTAATGGTACTTCTTCTTCTTCTTCTTCAAACAATATGAAAGATAATAGGGATAGTGCTAAAAAGAAGAAGAATCTTTCTTCTTCTTCTTCTTTTAGAGGATTTGGATGTGCATCAACATCTTCACATCAAGTATCAGCACCTACTGTTATAAGAACATCAGCAGATTGGCAAGCTAAAAAGGTTAGGAAAAAGAAACAGAGAAAGAAACAACCAAACCCAACTCCACTTGTTGTGGTTCCTGATGTTTGGTGTGCCCCTGGAATTGCTTTTTCTGCTGCTGATACTGATGCTTCTGTTGATTGTGTTGTCTCAAGAAGACCACTCCACCAATCATCTAGAGGAAGAAATGATAATAATAATGGTGGACAAGGAGATAGGGTTTCTAATAATAATCATAATACTCACAGAGAGGTGAATGTTCCTTTCTCATTTTTTCTTTACAATTTTTGGTAAATTTTCATTTTGGGATGTCCTTTATTTTGCTATATTTGTGTTTGTTTGTTAATTTAAGAAATGGGTTTTCACTTTTTTCTTTGATTCTGTGATGTTGTTTATAATGGGTTAGTTATGGATTGTTACCCCATTAAAGCTTTGTACCTGGTTTTCAAGATTCCTGGTTTTATTTTGTCCCATTTTGATAATCAACTCTCTTCTGCAGATCTTAGAATGTCTTGGTGTTATTGGTGTTAAGTATATTATAGTTTTAATGAATTTGTTTGACATTCTTTAGTTATAATTGGGAATTTATGTCATTGCTTTGATTTGTTATTCTGCAATTAGTCCTTTTTCTTTGTAATGAGGGTTATTTGATGAATGTATGTGTGTTCAGACTTAATTGAAATGCAGATTCTAATCTTGTTTACTGGTTGTCGATCACAGCGTCCTTGTATTTCAAGGAGAACTGCCACTCTTGAGCAGATATCTTCTATTTTGGATTCACCATCTGACTTGGAACCATCTCATAATGAATCTGAAGTTTTTGGAGCTAGGCATTACCGGCATTATCGACATGGTTCTCCTGGAGGGATCTCAGAGGTAAGACTAGTACATATTTGAAGTTTCTTTGTTTCGTAAGATTTCTTAATGTTCAGAAAAACTTGGGTAGACAGTTAACATTGTCATTGATTAGCCTCGTTTCATTGTTAAGCATAAATGCTTGCCTTAGTACTTTTGGTTTAATCAAAAGATACTTGCAGTAGTGAAGAAGAAATTAGGCCACAGCATTTTGCATTTGTTAAAGGCTGCAGTTATTGTTCAAGTAAAGAATATTAAGTATTTGAGCCATGTCTAGCATCCTTTTTCAGAATTTGCTACATTCTCCTACACCCTTTTAGTTCACTGTAGCCAAGCAAGTATGACCAGGTAGAACTCAAGAATTATTACCAAATAAAAGTTTGTTTACTTTTCTCCAAAAACTTCAAACTTATGACAATGCATGAAAAACCGAAGAATAAAATCTTGACTATGTACAAGGAATCATACACCTAAGCTTTGAGTATAATGAAATTTATTTGTTATGTGGGCAAACTTAAGCATTTAATCATTGATCTAGTGCTGGATGAGTAGTTAGATATCTCAACATTCTTATGGTGGGCAATATATGTTAGTATCTGGTGAGAATTGCTTTACGAGTAGAACTTCTTATAGCGCATCAGCACAATAATATACTAGTACTACCAGCCACCAGGAACATCTGTAGTCTCCAACGGTTTGACCAACAGGTATAATGTCAAGAACTTATGTCCAGAGAAAAACTAGATCATTGGGTTGTGAGGCAGTGCCATCTAAAATTTACCCAAACAGTTGATAGTTTTAGTTAGCGCTTAACTGTTCCCATATGGCATTTGTTTGGATTAATAACCAAACAGTATTAAAATATAAGGAGCAAACTTTATATTTCAAGTGCTACGTGTTTAACTTATTGTGCAACATTGCAGATACTAATGTTCCAAAATAGCCTATTGCTGGGAGGAAGATCTAGTGGACATGATCGATACAGGGATTTACGGCTCGATGTGGATAACATGACATATGAGGTATGCAAACTCTCTCCTCATCAAAAAAGATGAGTAGTACTGATAATGTAGAGGGATTATTTCGATTCAGAGCATCTCCACCATTTGATGCTCAATTTTTTTTTGTTTTGTTTATAGGAATTGCTGGACCTTGGAGAAAGCATCGGTAATGTAAGCACTGGATTGAGAGAAGATGAAATAACTCGCTGTCTCAGGAAAACAAAGCATTCTATTTTAGATGCTTTACAATCTCGCTTTCTTACCGACATGAACTGGAAATGTAGTATTTGTCAAGTATGTTACACTTTGTCCTTGCTTAGGTTTTTCCGTTATAATTCTCACCATTTCTCCCCCAATTACCAATCACTCTGTGCATTCAGAAAAGTTTGTGCTGACATCTGACTGTGTATGTATATGTTTATGCAGGAAGAATACGAAGCAGATGATGAAGTGGGTAAGCTCAATTGCGGCCATAACTATCATATATGCTGTATAAAACAATGGCTTCTGCAGAAAAATGCTTGCCCTGTTTGCAAGGTCCCTGTAACGGCTCAATACTAGGCTATATACGATAACACTGTTTTCACACTATTTGATTTGCTTTTTTCTTGTTTTCTTACTTAAGATCATATATCTATCCTCCACCCCGTTTTGTATATAGATTTCCAAATTCTTTGTGAATAATTGACATGACAAGAATTTTCTTTGTTGTGTAATTTTGCCTGGATACTTTCTTTGTTTGCAAATACTCAAGAAAGAAACTGCATATATATATGACCTGAATACTTGAACATATCCAACTACTTACATTAATATTAGCATTTGAGAACAGAAGTAGTTTCAAAAACTAAATAGAGACTGGGAAAGCCACAATTTAGACCAAACTACATAATAGATCAACTGCATAATGCTCATACATATGTATACTGTAAAATACCAAATCAAAGCAACTACATCTTAGTTTAAATCAGAGAACTTCTTTTAAGTAACATGCCTTACTAGATGCAAACCATTTTTGTTAGTCCAAACGTAGACCATTAATTAGGTGTATATAAACTAATCATAGATCATGGTTAATCCTTTTGAACAACTCCATATGCAAGTGAAGGTTGAATACCCGGAACTGGACTTTCCTTTTCCCTTAACAGACTGCTTTCCATCTCTTTTAACAGGCTTCTTGGCATTTGCAGTGATTTTCCGAGTTATCTCAATTTGAATCACGCAAATATCATTTACCAGATATCCCTTGTTGGAATCATGCAGTTGACTAAGAGGCAAAAATTTGGTATAACCATTCATGTCTCTAGTACCTGAAACAAATTGTTTTTCACTCCCTGCAAACCAACATATTAAAGTTCAAAAACTGCTGGTTATTCCCTGAATATAAGAGCATTTTCTCAAGAAAAACAGATCCAGGATTACCATATGTTTTCGTGTTAGCGGGATTAGTTTGATCAGTAATAGTAAAACTGTATGCCGCATTCACTGGAAAACTGGACGAGTCCACATGGCAAAGATAAATTGATAAGTGATCGAACACTTCCTTACACCCCTTGGGATAAATAATTGCCTTCCTATTGAAAAAAGATTGCAAGAATGGAGAGGCTTAATCAAAAAACATAAAGATAAAAAGAAGATAAACTGAACAGAAAGATTATAGAAACAAACTGAATACCATTTAGCACCGCCAGCACTGAAAACATCAGAGTACTGGTAAACTTTGTTGTTCAACTTAGAAAAGTTGTGGATCTTCCAAATGAATTTCATTGTTGAAGGTTCTTAACCCTTGAATAAACTGTCTTGACAACTGATAATGAAAAACTACTAGTAGAGCTACAACTTGTGTGGGGAAATAGTGGTGTTTTGAGGCAAAGTTAAGTAGCAATTGTGTGATGCATTTTTATAATTTATAGAGGCATAGATAAGTGACTGTCCTTGCCAACTACTTTTGTTCCATTTTTGAAGCTCGATGGTGATGCATTACTTATTGCAGTAATACTACATGGCCAAGAAAACTCCCCCTTAAGGCATTGCACTAGTGTAAGAAGAATATTTGGAAAACGAAAAGAAGAGTTCAGAGATATTAAACCTGCCGAGATTGGGGTATACCCAAACTAATTGGGGTATACCCAATAAGACAAAATAGGGTCATTTTGAAGTAAAGTCAAGCTACCCCTTAACCTATATTTTTGTAAATGGCTAAAATGCCCCCACAATGATTAACTCTAATTTAACTAAAATGATTAAATTAGTTAAATTAGTTAGATTAGTTAGTTGATTTAGTTATAAGTTGGGTTTTAGAAATCATTTAGAGAGAGAATTAGTATGAAGGAGTAGAGGAGATTTTGGGGGGCTTAGGTTTTTGTGAAATTTGTGATATGAGTGAGATGAGTGATTCTAATCCTGATTTTGAAGTGGAAGAGTCTTCTAACTTTCCTCCTACAGATGAATACTTGTATGATGATGTACCAGACCATGATCAAATGGATTACATGCATGACCCTCACTTTTATTTTCCTCAAACTCATGATGGGTATGGAAGTGATGAATGTATTGAGCCAAACGAAGAATTCAATGACCAAGAAGAAGAGAATGGAGCCGCAAGTAATCAGGTAGACAACCTAGGTGGTGAAGATTGTGATTTTTCCATGCAAATGATCGATTTTTTTTTTTTTTCAATTCTACCTTACAGGGTCGGCAAGGTCGACGCTTGTCGATCATGTCGGCCATAAAAGCCGGCGTGGTTCTACTTTGCACAACGTGCCGACTTTTCATGAGCAGTACCACGCCGAAGGTGTAGAAAATTTGAACCTTGCCGACGTTCATTTTTTTGAAACACAGAGCCTTTACTTGAAAATGCTTACGCCGGCATTTTCATGTTTTTTTCAAATGCCTACCGTATCCATGTCGGCAATGTTTATATTCTATTATGTTCCGGTCTTTTCTAGTCGGCATTGTTTTATATGTCGACCATGCCGACTGTGGTAATACACATCAACTAAACTTTTGATGTTTTGTAGATTGTGGCATTGGTACCTATGGCGGATCACCTCAAGCTCGAAAATTAGGGGTCCCGATACTTCCTCACATTATGCTAATGATTTGGAATGGAAATAAAAAGACGACGCACAATTGGATTGTTGAGAAATCCAAAGAGAAGATGTGCGTTCTAGTGAAAAACACCCAACAAAAAGATACGCGGTTTGAAATGGTATGCGAGTGTTATGGGTTGCTGGAGGAAAGTCACAAGAGGAAGGGTTATGTGTATGATAAGAAGACGACTAGGGTGTACAAGACGAAGTCAAAGAAGTGTGGATGCCCATTCAAGATAATTTTTTGGAGGAACGAACACACCGATCACATGTGGAGAATGAGTAGAGTTGATGTTGGTTGGCATAACCATAAAGATCCGGAAACTCTTGTTGGGCATTGTCAAGTTGCCAAGTTGAAACCGCATTTGAGTTCGAACAAGTAAGAACAAGTTGGGGAATTAAACCAAGTAAGCTCCTAAGTAAGTTCAAGAGGGACGACCCGCATAACCTCTCTTCATTGTCTACAATTTATGCGGCCAAGGCAGCTATTAAAAGAATTGAATGGGATGGAAGAAAGGTGATGGAAGAATCACAATGGTTAATACACAAATACAACTACACTAAGAGACACCATGAGTCATCGGAGGAAGGTGGATCGTATTTTCTTGCGCATCCCGATATGATTCAATTGGCGCGTTGCTTTTACCAAGTTTTGTTCATGGATTGTACTTATAAGTCGAATAGGTACAACATGCCTTTGTTGAACATTGTAGGACAAACCTCGGATAAGCAATCGTTCACGGTGGCATGGTGTTTTATGGATCGTGAGAAGGATGATAGTTATATTTGGGCATTGGAAACTTTGAAGCTTCTCTACCACGAAGACGAAACTCCGGGGGTTATAGTCACCGACAATGAGCAAGAAATAATGAACGCCGTGAGGATAGTCTTTCCCAATGCACAAAATTTCCTTTGCACTTGGCATATACAATGCAATCTTAGAAAGAATTGTAGAAGTCATATCCAAAAACCGAAAGCAAAGAAAGGAACTAAACGTGAAAAAGAGGAAGATGAACGTCTTAGCAAAGTAACTAAAGAGGAGCGAGAGAAGGAGAAAGAGAAAGAAGACGAAGAATGGAAAGAAGGTGAGATTAAGTTTGGGTTATTCATGAAAGCATGGGATAAGGTGGTTTGGTCGATGAGTGTGGGAAGATATGAGTTAAACTTGAAGGATTTCGAGGATGATTGGGGGACTAATTACCCCAAAGTAATGGAATATTGCAAGAAACAATGGTTGAGGCCACACAAAGAGAGGTTTGTGTATGCTTATACTTACGACTATAAACATTTCAAATTTGAATCCACAAGTATGGTAGAGAAAGCTCATGGGAAACTAAAAGGTCTACTTTTCACGAGTCAAAATGGGATTGTGACGGTGCAACATGCTATCCATGAGTACACTAATAATGATATCGACAAGATAAAAAAACAATTCCAAGAAAGTAGCTTCCTAAGTTGAACGAGTTTAAGGAGGATGATTGGTTGCTTGTTGGTATACATAGAAACGTCTCGCATTGGGCAATACGTTTCATGATGAAACATCTCGCATTGTTTAAAAAGTATAAAAGTATGATGACCCGAACACTCCTTGTAAGTGTAGGATAATGAAGGCTATCGGACTTCCATGTCGTCATATGCTTGGTAGGTATAAAACTCTCATTCCTCTTGATGATATCGATCGTTATTGGAAGCAATTATCTTTCAAACCGGCTCCAAGAGAAGATCCCTATGAAGAGTTTGGCGACATGGAACTTGGGAGAATAATCCTCGAAAAGTACCCCAAGTTGAATAGGTTGGACAAACAAACTATGAAGCACAAGTTGATGCCGATTGTTTACCCTTTTATGGAAGAACTTGAAGAACCGGAGAAACAAGATCCTAATGGTAGACCAACTACCAAAAAGACGAGGCGGAAGAAAGAGAACAAATCAAAGAGTTTCGAGTACAAATTGCGATCAAGATCAATCCGAAGGAGAACAAATCAAAGAGTTTTTAAGTAGAAATAATGATCAATCCAAAAGGAAAAACATTAAAGAGCATTTGAGTACAAAGTGCGATCCATCCTGGACATGTTTATACCGAGGCGCAATACAAGGAGGAGCCCGCTAAAAAGAAAAAAGGTCGTCCAAGGAAGGATTCAACTACACCAACGGTCTCTAACTTGAATACAAATGGCACTCTACCTCTTGAGAGTCAAGCAAGCGTGGAATTTGTTGGAAAGAAAAGGGGTCGGCCAAAGAAGGATTTAACTACACCAACCGTCTCTAACTTGAATACAAATGGAACTCTACCTCTTGAGAGCCAAGCAAGCCAAGAAGATGTTGCGAAGAAAAAAGGTCGTCCAAAGAAGGTAGTACAACCGGTGTTGCAAAAGTATCGCAATCAACTCCCTCCAATTATTCAAGATTTCGTGATTGGTACCGATGATGTTCCGAAAGATGGAAATTGTGGGTTTCACGTTATCTCGCAACAATTGGGACACCTAAGTGGAGCGGTTGAAGAGAATCTCACCCAATGCCAATACATTAGAAATAAGATGGCCGCTCGACTAGAAAACGACAAGGAGTTCCATATCTCAATGATACTAGAAGGTTCCATGGAGGAGAAAGAAGCAACTTTCAAAGGTTTGCTAACTAGTGTTAAAGGCCCGGAGGGAAACGCACCGATCAAATGGGAGCATTGGTTGAGAATGCCGGAGTGTGGCCATCTATTGGCGGATACTTGGAATTGTGTGGTACATTTTTTTAGTGAGGGACTATCTATAGCATTTGCACCGAAACATGCGGTTTGCGTGGACCAACTCAAGCATAGAAGAATTGTCATGGCTTTGGTGGATAAAAATCATTTTATTGGTCTACAACTCAACAAGGAATGTCCATTACCTCCTCTATGTAGGTTTAGTTTGTGGGAGAAGTTCACAAGCAACAAGAGCAAGGAATGGATGAAAATTTATGAGGACAACATGACCCTTTGGAATATTATAGACGAGTCTAGGAAATGTCCCATAGATTTGAGTGAGGAGTGATTATGATTAGGGAATAAAGCATCTTTTTGTGTAGTGTACAATGGAGTACTAGACAAAACATTCGTACTTTTTGGAGTACTTTTGTAATCGCATGCGTGTTTTGTGAAATGTACTTTGGAGTGCTACAAATGAATGAAATGGATGTGTTTTTTTTGGGTGTATTCTCATTTGGTCAGCATCATATTTATTACCAAACCCTTCCGGCTCTCCCAGGGTCGGCACGATATTATTTCGTCAGACTGCCGGCCGCAATGCATGACAGTACAGGAAAAAGCTGCCTGATATGGCCGGCAAGGTCTGGCTTTTGCCAAGCTGCCGGCGCTTTCTACACCGGCAATGTTTATGAAATTTACCATGCCGGCTAAGAACTCCCTTAAAAAGATTGTTCCTGGATGTTTATTTCTATCAAGCCGGCAAGGTCCTGGTTTTGCCAGGTTGCCGGCTTTTATTGCGCCGACATTGTTATTGAGGAGAACCATGCCGGCTAAGAACTCCATCAAAAATTATTCATGAATGTTATTTTCTATAAAGCCGGTAAGGTGTATTATAATATCCATGCCGACAGAACAACCGTTGGAAAGCTTTTAATATAGGATAATTCCGACTATGAGGGCGCCGGCAAGCTTCTAATTTAGGACAATGCCGACTATACATCGGATACAAACCTTAATTAAAGCATACAAACGTTAAAAACTTTACCCTAACACATTTGGGACATAGATAGTATCTTTTTCCTATTTCATTTCTTAGGAGAGGTAATTAGCTTCATCCTACCGTCGCAACATGGATCTGTGCATGGTAGAAGGTTGATTTTAGCAACTTCATCTTCATACGGAGCTACGCGCTCATCTATCCAATATAAAAACCCACAACAAGTGCATTTTGAAGCATACGGCTGATATACACCTCCTATTGCAGCTTTCATGAGAAATAAGAATCCCTTACAACCTTCAATAGTGCATTTGCTTCCTTCAAAGGGACAATCGTTTTCAAAATGACCACTTAGTGTACAAAGACTACAAATATTTGGTGGTGAAACTTCCATTCTTTATGCAAGGTTAAAGATGAAGTTGGGAAAGCTTTTATAATAACAACATACCTAATATCTTGATTTTGAAATTTCTAGCCGTTGAGCATTCAATGGGTTGTACTTTGTACCTAAAAGGTGCAACTAACATTTAGGTCGGCAAGGTATAGATTTCATACCATGCCGGCCTCAAGTACTTTCTCTAAAACTTGATAAACAAAATAATAACTTCTAAAGCAACTAAAACTGAAAATTAAAATAAGTTTAACAAGTCTAAAACCACAATCTAAGAGTTCAAAACATAATGTAATAGTTCAAACCACAATAAAGTTTCTAAAGCAAGTAAACATAATAAAGTTTAAGAATTTCAAGGATCCTTCTCATTATTGTTATCTTCCTCCCCATCACTAGATTTTTCACCGGCATCAGCTTTTGCTTTTCCCTTCCCCTTCACTGGACCTATGTAGTCACCATCCTCATTGTAATAGGGGTTCACTCCAGAAAAGTCACATGCCCTGAAAAAGTTCTTGGATCAACCTCCTCTTCTTCCTCCTCTGATGATGTGCATTCTTCATAGTTGAGGGGATTGCTAGGACTGTTCATAAACCTTAGAAATTCTTCCGGATTTTCCTTACCCATCAAACATAACTTTCTAAACGGCAATTCTCTTCAGTTTCATCTTTAGGATCTTCTAAATTGGGATAAATTGTGTCCAAATATTCAAATAGATCTTCTGCATTGTTAACAAGACAAGGTAGATCTTCTTTTGTTTCCTCTGGGAACCTAAACAATGCACAAATATATGAAAACAAACAACACAACACTGTTTATCTTCTTCCACTGGCCGGCAAGGCCGATAAACTAAACACTGCCGACTACAGTAGAGTCGGGAAGGTGTTAACCAACTACCATGCCGACGAATAAAACGCCGGAATGGTCCTATTTATGGAAAATGCCGACTAATAACTTAGGAAATTAAGGTTTCTGATGCCTAACGTCGGCATGGTACAAGTCTAACACCATGCCGACCAAATATAATCCGGCATGGTAGGTTATTATACCATGACGGCCCTGGTTATTGTCCAACAGATCGCCATGGCCCCCATGAAAAGCTCGGCATGTTATTCATCCTGAGACCCTGCCGGCTCTTTGAAAATACCAATGGTCGGCGTGTTGTTCAACTATCGACCTTGCCGGCCAAAAAATCTGAAAATCATAATTTTCAATTTCTAACCTAATCTAACAATCATATACAACAAAACAATAATGGGTTTGAGTTTATAAATCACTTACAATCTTCTTTTCGCCTTTAGAGGTTTCTTTTCAAAGATCTTCAAGGATTGCATTCTTGGGTTTACTCGTTCCAACCTTTCCCTTACCTTTTTCCCTCCGATTTGGATCTTTTCATGTTACCGTTGAATCTCTCTTCTTCTTTGGATTGTTTAGAATCAACCATTTTTTTGCTAGAAAATCAAAATTGAAATTTTGGTTGATTTTAGGTTTTGGAATGAAAGAGAAGAGGAGAGGGATTAGAGAAGAAGGATTAGAGGAAGATTAATCGGTTTTTAGTTTTTAAGTTTAGGGTTTAGTTTTAGGTTAATTAGTGTAGGGGTATTAAAGTAACTTTATCACGTTTTGGCCTCCCCTTAGTAAGGGCACATGTCCATTTAAATTTGGGTATACCCCAATCAAGCCATGATATTAAAGTGCTAAAACAAAATTGTTGCTTAAAATATCCTGGCTAAATTGGGTCAATATCACTTAATTGGGGCCTATAGGTTTTTCCTTCTCACACCCCAAATTACACTAGGCACCCAAACCTTATAAAAAAAACTAATTTACCCCCACATTAATTTCTAAAACTCACTAATATAAATTCTAATCTTTCTATTTTCAGTTAATCCAAAATCACAAAAACTAAACCTAAAACATCTTTCCATTTCTATCATAAACTTTTCAAATTCTCAAAACCCTAATCAATTATTTTTTTCATCCTCTACTCCGACGATCTTCAATCCAACCAAGAAGAAGGTAAATCTCCATTAACGCATCTTCTTATCTTATTGATTTACATCTTTAAATCAGCGTTTTTGACAAATCAAAACTCTGATTATACCCAGAATCGGTTTTTATTGACCTATCGAATAAACCGATTCTGGATTTTTTTTCGACCATGAAGATCATGCACAGTAATCGGTTTACATTAGGATTAACATTATCCGATTGTGTTTATATGCCAGAATATGTTTATATATGTAATATGTATAATCCGATTAATATAGTCTTTTCATCTTTCTTTCAGAATCGGGTTACATATATTTCTTTATGTACCGATTTTTAACTTGATTTTTTTTTATTTTTTGTGTAGAATGGACTTCGGACACCTACCATTCTACAATCGTGATTTAACCTTGGAGGATATCTTGAGGCAACCACAAAGAGTGCCGGTGAGGAGCCTATACAAGTTTGCATTCGGAGCTGAAACCCGGCTTGAACAAGCCCTGGCATTGATTGATAAGCTTTCACTTGAAGAGCTTATTGAGGTCATCACCTTCGCCAGGATGAGGAGAAACAAGATTTCATCTCAAGGGAGGTCCATGCGAAATGCAAGATATGTGGGAACTAATGGCTGAAGCACAAGCTGCTGCTCCTAATGGTGGTGATGCTTTGGTGATGCTTGCTCCTGCTGATGATGGTGATGCTGGTGCTGGTGCTCCTGCTGATGGTGGTGATGCTGGTGCCGGTGCTCCTGCTGTTTGAGTTCTTATGTTTAAGTTTTACATATTAAAAGTTTAAGTTTACAAGACTTGTGGTTATTTTAAGGTTTTTATTTTGGATGATATTTGTGTTGAACTTGATGAACTTGAAGCTTTAATTATAATTATGTGTTGCTCTACAATTCTAGCCTGACATATCAAGAATCGGTTTACTCGATATGTCTTTATAAACCGAATATGCAGGCCAATCTTTCTGGATGTTATTGAATCGGATCACATATGGAAATATATAAACCGATTATGCAGGCCAAACTTTCTGGATGTTATAGTATAGAATCAGATCACATATGGAAATATATTAACCGATTATGCAGGCCAATCTTTCTGGATGTTATAGTATAGAATCGGATCACATATGGAAATATATAAACCGATTAGTATCGGTGAAAATTCAAAATTTAAAATGACTCTAATCGGTTTACTTTGGTCGCAAGAAAGACCGATTCCTTGTGGCATATAAACACAATCGGATTTTATAGTCCTTCTAAAAGACCGATTATTTCAAATTATTACACGTTTTTCAAAAAAAAAATGTTTGGGACTTTCTCTATAAATAGAGACCTCACCCTTGGACCCCATTTGCCCTAAAATTGATCATTTTATTCCCCCTCACTCCATATACTCCACAACTACTCATGTCATACATATATATATACATACAAGAAATGGCATCATTCGACTCCGCGGAAGATTTGGCAATCACCAAAGCTTGGTATGCGGAAAAACGACTTAGACGTCAATCCTCCGAAAGGGTGGATTCCGTAACCTTTTGGGCTAGGGTACACAACACATTTAGCCAAGAGTTTGGGAATCCTAACGCAAGAAGTGTTCAACAAGTGCACGATAGGCACCTAGTCATAGAAAATGTGATACTTTCTTTTTTAGCTCTCCAACCTCGGATTTTTAACACTCGCCCCTTCACCTTGTCCATTGCACAATTTGTAAGTAATTTTGTGGTTTATTTTACGTGACCCATGTTGTTTTATCTTCCATTGAAACACCACTGACAAATGTAAGTTTGTTTTTGTGTTTTTGTAGCACGAAGACGTGAAAGCGCGCTACTTGGAGGTTAAGGGGGAAGCATTCGTATTCGATGCAAGCAATCACTTCTTGGCAGATAGAATCCCGGAGGATAACCCGGACTACTTGGATGCGGTATCGTCTTCGTCGGAGGAAGATTGATGGCTTTAGAAGTTTTTGTATAGGTTTTGTGGGTAGACCTCTATGTAAACCCTCACGAGACTATAACTCGTCCACTAGGGTCGCCTAGGGGTTTAAAGGCTTGATGCATGTGCTAAATGCATCCTACAATAATAATGCGATGAATGAAAATTGGTAATGAAAGGAAACAATCGGTTTATATATGTCATTAGAAAAATCCGATTCCCATAATCGGATTATAAAACATGTCAAAGTAAACCGATTCTGGATGTCCTCTGGTAATTCTAAGCACCAATCCAGAATCGGTTTATAATTGAATGAACGTAAACCGATTCTGTGTAACTTTTACGGAAAAAAAATTCAAAATGTTGATGTTTTGATGAACTCTCTAACATTAGTTAATCTCACATCCAAAACAAAATTAACCCCTAATATGATTAATTAGTGATAATTAATCAGGGGTAAAATAGGTAGTTTGGTAATTATTTCGATAAGGGGTGGTGTGAAGTGATTTCTAGTGACCTTTTTTGTCATCTAGCTATAGGCCCCAATTAAGTGGTATATGCCCCAATTTAGCCAGGTAAAATATGCCATCTAGATTAGGGATAGGATGGATGGTTTTTATGTGGGGGATTATTAGATGTTGAATTTGTGAAAGTAACTTCAAATTGATAGCCATATAAAAGATTAAACGACCACATGGGTATACAAAAATGGGAAACTCCTAGTACAGAACATCAATAGACAAGAAACTTGTTATTATCTATAAATGTGGTTGTGGAGTCTTTCTTATGATACTTTCAAAAGAGAAAAAAGCCTAAACCTATGAGCCAAGTCGGACTTTGATAAGGAAAAGAACAAACCGCTCAACATGTAACTCGTCCTGAGTCAAACGCGAATCAGATTTAGAGCCCAAGTCGAAAAAACAAACATGAAGTAATAAAAGAACGTGCAATCATGGGATATGCAAAATAATTGAGGATCTGACAATAAGACAAAATAGGGATTTAAATAGTGATTCAAAGTCACCCCATATTCATATTTTTTTTGTAATTCCTAATTTACGCTCACTAATCATATTTGGTAGCTAATCATGTTTAGTTAAATTTATAGATTAGATAACAACTCATAATTGCAACTTTTTGTGGATCAAACACCCTTAAATCATGATATTTATGAGCATGAAGATTTTCGTGAAGAACAAACCCAAGAAAGCTAACAAACTCAACATACAAATACTCCAAATACTCGGGTATATATATTAATGTCATGAAATTTGATTTTTTTTCCCTCATTGAATTCGCCACTATTACGTCTGAAAAAACTCAGTGATGGCATGGTTAGAGTATGAATACCATGTTGGCATGTATCTAATCGGCATAGTATTCATACTCTCACCATGCCGACAAACAATATCCCCCAAATTTAAATGTTTTTGCCGGCATTGTATGTATAAGACTAATCATGCCGGCAGTTCGAAAAAAATATACATAAAATAGGTACTTACAAATTATACTGCCGGCATTGAAAAAAATTATTGAGCATGCCGGTACATATTTCAGGTTGGCCTTGGCCAGAAACTTAAGTTTTTTCGCTTGGATGTCGGCATTGTTGTTTTCATATCGAGCATAACGGCAAGTCTTTGCCGGCATAAACCAAAAAAGCGGAAACCATATCGGCACGATGTACCGACATGGTCTTCAAACATGTTTCCATGCCGACATGAATATCGGCATGGCATTCATATTAAAAGCAGTATCAGTAGGAGATGCCAACAGGGTATTCATCATGAATACAATGCCGGTAGTAACTGAAACTGAAAAATTTATGTTACAATTTATTTTTTATTTTTGAGCATTACCTTCAAAAAACAACAATAACATTGTAAATAAAATTGAGTGTCACTTAACTTCTCAATGAACCCATATATTTTTATTAACTTAAAGGGATAGTTTAGTATTTTCGTCCTCAGAAACACCCCTTAACAGGAACTATTGGATAAGAATATTAATTCATATCCCCCAATTGCATTTTCTAATAAAAGGATAAACTCGGAGCTTTTTCTATGACCCATGCCAAAACTTACTTCCTAAGCTAAGACTATACAGTTATTTACCTCAAGGGTATAAAAGCAAATCGGACATGGGAAACAATCTTAGCTAAAAACTGGTCTTAACCTATTCGCAAGAATTTTGGAAATAATTTTGTAGGAAGAATCGTAGAGGCTTATTGCCCTAAAATCACCAGGAAGATGGGAATTGTCTACTTTTTTGATAAGAGCAAGAAAAATAGACATCATTTCCTTGAAAAAATGTTTCATTCTATAAAGTGTTGAACCATGGCAATGACATCTAAAAACTAATGATAGGTCATTGGTGCTGAAAAGATCTCATATTGAACCCATGTGGGCTTGGAGACTTATCAACAGCCACACCTCTAATCACTGTAGTTGTTTCCTGCGCTAAAGGGATTTAAATGACTCTGTCATTATTTATTGAACTAATCACATGATCAAATAAATAAAGAATATGCAGGGCATCACTATCCCCATGATCTGTAGTTCTCTCTCTAAAGTGTGCAGGAAGGGTATCACTTATATCCTTATGAGTATCTAGTGTCTTTCCATTCTTATCCTTAATGGACATAATTCTATTTCTCCTCCTCCTCCTAAGAACATTGGCGTGAGGCGTGAAAGAACTTACATGAGTTTATTCAATAAATACTTATATGGATTTTTGGAGATTTAAAAAGAGTCACGAAAACTAATAATTTTCTGAGAGTTTTACAGAATTAGGTAAAATCTTATAGAGTTGTGCAAAGTTGTCTAATGTCTTATAAAAAGATTTGTAAAATAAATTTTATATAAAAATATGCAGAAATGTATAAAAAATTGTCATGATAAATACATATATAAAATTTATCATAGCTTCAACTAAATTAAAAAAATTCTTTTTTTATTTTCAAAAAAAAAATTAAAAAATAATAATAATATTATATATACAACATCTTCTTCTTCTTTCAATAAAACGAAATAAATAGTAATAACTAAAAAAAAAATGTTTCATCATATCATATATATATATATATATATATGCATCTATGATATGGGTTTTATATATTGTAAACTTATGAAATAAAATAAAAAAGAATAAAAATATTTTTATTATGGGTTTGCAAGATTTTCATCAAGGCAAACATATACACAAAAGTCATTTAAAGTCTTGAAAATAGGCAAGTATGCAAAGTCTTTAAATTTTCAAGTTTACAACGAGTAACACAAACTTTAGAAAACTTTGTTACAATCTATAACTAGTAACATAAACTTTAAAAGAGATTTTAAAAGTAGGCAATCAATAACACAATATTTTGGAAACCCATTAATTTTTAAAAATCTATAAAAGCATTTGAAAACTCAAGGGTACAAAGTACACCACCAACTTTTTCTTTCGGCAACATCCAAAATTACAAGAACTCCAAAATTATTATTAATCTGCAATTCATTATCCTAATTTTAACCTTGGGTATTTTAACTTGTACTCTTTCTCTAAACAAACTACGAAAATTGAAAGTAGGAGGACTTCTCGTATGGAAATGGGAGGTGCTCATACTTGTTATAATATGTGGACATTTAGTTTCAGATTTTGGAATTAAACTGGCGGTGTTCTTTACCGAAAGGAATTTTCTATTCAAACAGAAAGTTGTCTATTTCGTCTACGGATTGAGGAAAATAGTTGAACAGCTTTTTTGGTATTCAGATCACTGGTCTAACAAAGGTGTGTCCTTTATATAGATATCAGAGTTCAGAGATCCATTCCTTTGACTCGTACTGTTGAGAATCTGACTCCACGAAAAATTGAACAAAAAGCGGCGGAATTGGTTTATTTCTAGCACATACCAATTGAAGTATTTTGAAATGAACTGCGAAGAATTAATGTTTTGTTAGCACGGGGGAAGGAACATAACCAAGGAATCTTCATTTTATAAAACTTAACTTTTTTTTTTTTTTTTTTTTCAGAATGCTCATTCGAGTAAAAGTGAAAATATATATATGGAATAAACAGAAAACGAAACTTTTTTTGTGTGAAAACAAAACAAACTCAATTCTTTCAGACTAGAATTTGTCTTTTTTTTTTGGTCCACTATTTTGAATTGTTATGTTAGACACAGATTTATTCTATATTATAAATAACTCCTTTTTTTTTTTTATCAAGTGGTTTTTGTTTTACTACACCCTTTTCTTACTTGATCATCAATGTATGGATCCCTTAATAACTACAAATATCCAAACTTTCTCAGATTTTTCCACTCATTTTTGATTTCACAATTATCACAATATTTTTCTTAATTTCCTTTAATTATTCTTGGGTTGTAGGTATCCCTTCGCAATAATTGATCTAACAAAGGCGGATCTTTCAAACATTAATCGAAAAAATGCAATTGTTTTAAATTTAACTAACTGAAAGACCCGGATTTTTTTTTTCATTCGAAGCGAAGCAAACCCTTATTCTTATTTCTATATTCTTTCTTGATCCAAGGACTCACTAACTAAAAAAAGAAGGCGTAGATCCATAGGCTCGATACCTTGTTATAAAACTCATGCTTCATATAAATTTTCGACCCGGTGAAAGAGGTGGTTTCATTAGTAATTTACATATTAAAAATGTCACAAAAGAAAACATTCACTACCCTCATATATCTTGCATCTATTATATTTTTACCATGGTGGGTTTCTCTCTCATTTAATAAAAATCTTGAATCATGGGTTACAAATTAGTGGAATATTAGGCAACTCGAAATGTTTTGAATGATATTAAAGAAAAGAATCTTCTAGAAAGATTCATAGAATTAGAAAAACTTTTCTTTTAGGACAAAATTATAAAGGAGTACCCCGAGACACATGTACAAAAGCTTTGTATAGATATCCACAAAGAAACGATACAATTGGTCAAGATGCACAATGGAGGTCATATCCATAGCATTTTGCATTTCTCAACAAATATAATATGTTTCGCTATTATAAGTGGTTATTTTATTCTAGGTAATGAAGAACTTCTCGTTCTTAATTCTTTGGTGAAAGAATTCTTGTATAACTTAAATGACATAATAAATTTTTTTATATTATTTTATTAACTGATTTATATATCGGATTCCATTCGCCTCATGGTTGGGAACTAATGATTGCTCTATCTCTAAGGATATTGGATTTTATTATAATGATCAAATTATATCTGGTCATGTTTCCACTTTCCAAGTCATTCTAGATACACTTTTAAAATATTGGATTTTTCGTTATTTAAATCGCGTATCTCTGTCACATGTAGTGATTTGTCATTCAATGAATTACTAAAGACCGATTCACCGATATTAATCAAATCATAATTTTTTTTACTTTGTTTGTACATACATAAACAAAGCATTCAAAATATTACTCACCTTTTATATTTATACCCATCCCAGAGATTCTTCCTGTATTCCATTCCAGCAAAATTATTCCATTACAATAGCAGAATCGTGGATAGGTAACTATACTAATAACTTACCTAATTTATTGTAGAAATTCTCGGGGTCAATGATTAGATCATGCAAAAAAGAAATATCTTTTCTCGTATAAAGAAGCATATGGCTCGATCCATTTTTATATTGATCATGTTATATGTAATAACTTGGCCATCTACTTCATATGCATATCCCATTTTTGCACAACAGGGTTATGAAAATCCACGAGAGTCGACTGGGCGTATTGTCTGTGCCAATTTCCATTTAGCTAATAAGCATGTGGATATTGAGGTTCCACAAGCGATACTTCCTTATACTATATTTGAAGAAGTTGTAAGAATCCCTTATGATATACAACTGAAACATGTTCTTGCTAATGGTAAAAAGAGGGCTTTGAATGTAGGGGTTGTTCTTATTTTGCCTAAGGGGTTCGAATTAGCCCCCTTAGATCATATTTCTCCCGAAATGAAAGAAAAGATGCACAATCTTTCTTTTCAGAGTTATCGTCCCACAAAAAAATAATTAATCTTGTGATAGGTCTTGTTCCAAGTCAGAAATATAGTGAAGTCACCTTTCCTATTCTTTCCCCAGACCCCGCTATTAAAAAAGACTTTCACTTCTTAATCCTTTATAAGTAGGCGGGAACAGAGGTAAGGGTCAGATTTATCCCCATGGGAGTAAGAGTACAATACATTATATAATGTTTTTATTTCTTTATGCTTCCTTGAAAATTACTTCGAAATTATATAGATGGGATTTGCTAGGGTTTAGAGTAATGGTAGGATATCTTATCGGATTATAAAAAGTTTGAGGGTATACAAAATCATTTTGTTTCCAAGAACAAAAGATATGAGAACTATAGACCTCTAATCTTCGGTTAACAATTTTGACCGAATATTGAATTTTTAAAATGAGGGAAAGTTTCCTAAACTGCTGCTGAGATTGCGTTGAAAATGTGCAAACGATTTGACCTAGTTTGCACATTGTCTCTGATTATTATGTTGAAGATTAATCATGATTTGAATAGAATCAGAACAAGATGATGAAATGAAGTTATGGAAATGATAAGGGATAGATATATGGAATACCAAAGCTCAAACTAATTTGAAAGCACAATTATATTGATAAAAACGCTATTTTCGGAAAACAAGCACAGTTATGAAGCATGCTGCTTTTAAACTCCATCTTTCTATCGCCTGGAATATAAATGCTAGTGGTTCTGTTGGATTTAAACTATTTGCTAAACAACAAAATGCTAGAAAAAGACTATCTCACTGGAACAAAATTGAATTTGGGGACATTGATAGAAATATCAACAATCTCCAGAATCAATTAGAATTTGTTCAAAAACATAATCCCTATATATCTCAACATTATAGGATAGTCAATATCACTAAAAACCTAGAACATTAGTTTAGTATACAGACTGAATTTTATAAGCAGAAGTCAAGGAATAAATTCATAACAGTTATGGACAATAATACTAAATATTTTCATAGCTTGTCTAATAGAAGAATGTTTAGGAAAAACATTGATAATATGTGTGATTCTAATGGTGTTTGTTATAATAATAGGGATGATATTGCTAATGTTCTTGTTTCTCATTTCATTTTTGTTAGTAATACAACTAATCCTTGCATCTCTAAAAACACTTTTGATATTATACCTACCATTTTCTCTGAGCAGGACAATACTAGTTTTACTAGAATTCCCTACTAGGGAGGAGATACATAATACTGTTAAAAGCATGACTGCTTGGATTTCTCCAGGACCAGATGGCTTTCAAGCCGGTTTTTATCAGTCTAATTAGGATATGGTGTTTGTTATAATAATAGGGATGATATTGTAAATGTTCTTGTTTCTCATTTCATTTTTGTTAGTAATACAACTAATCCTTGCATCTCTGAAAACACTTTTGATATTATACCTACCATTTTCTCTGAGCGGGAAAATACTAGTTTTACTAGAATTCCTACTAGGGAGGAGATACATAATACTATTAAAAGCATGACTGCCTGAAGTTCTCCAGGACCATATCGCTTTCAAGCCAGTTTTTATCAGTCTAATTAGGATATGGTTAGAAATGATGTGGTTAAAGCAGTCAGAATTGTTTTGATACTAGCTATATGCCCAATGAATTTAATAGAACCTATTTATCCTTGATACCTAAGACTGATAATGCTACAAGTCATGTGCATTTTAGACCGATTGGTTTATGTAATACAATTTATAAGGTTATATCCAAGATCATTGCTGATAGAATAAAACCTTATTTGAAGCATATCATACCTCCTTATCAGGCTGCTTTTGTTACATGAAGAGCTATACATGACAACATTATTGTTGCTCATGAGATGATCCATACCATGTGAAAATGCGGGGGTCTAACAACCACACCCAACAATTTGTTTAACAATATGAGAGGACTTACTCCAATGCACTTTCTAGAGAATCAACTAGACAGTCAGACTCAATCTAGAATAAAGTGTATCAAAGAGTTTAATATCTCTAACTCTTAATTCAATCCGCAATCAGCAAATAGAAATCTACGAGCCTGATTGAATATAAGAGGAGTAACTTGAACGGTACCAAAGACCAATGTTCAAGTGTCAATCAATGTAAATCAACAACCCAAGGTTGGATATTCTAATTGATTGATCTTAACGCACAACCTGTGATATTTCAATTATATAACAAAATATAATGCGAAAATAAAATAACACAGACACCAGAATTTTGTTAACGAGGAAACCGAAAATGCAGAAAAACCTCGGGACCTAGTCCAGTTTGAACAACACACTGCATTAAGCCGCTACAGACACTAGCCTACTACCAATTAACTTCGGACTGGACTGTAGTTGAACCCTAATCAATCTCACACTGATTCAAGGTACAATTGCACTCCTTACGTCTTTGATCCCAGCAGGATACTACACACTTGATTCCCTTAGCTGATCTCACCCACAACTAAGAGTTGCTACGACCCAAAGTCGAAGACTTGATAGACAAATCTGTCTCACACAGAAAAGTCTATAGGATTGAATAAAATCTGTCTCCCACATAAATACCCAAGAGTTTTTGTTCCGTTTTTTGATAAATCAAGGTGAACAGGAACCAATCGATAACCCGGACTTATATTCCCGAAGAACATCCTAGAATTATGAATCACCTCACAATAATCTTAATCTACTAGCGAAAGAAGATATTGTGGAATCACAAACGATGAGACAAAGTTGTTTGTGATTACTTTTCTATCTTGCCTATCGGAGATATAAAATCTCGAGTCAATTATTCCAACTGTACTCAACACGATAGAAACATCAAGATCAGATCACGCAACTACAAGATAATAGTTGGGTCTGGCTTCACAATCCCAATGAAGTCTTTAAGTCGTTAACCTACAGGGTCTCGAGAAGAAACCTAAGGTTAAAGGAGAATCGACTCTAGTTATACAACTAGTAACACACAGGAGGTGTGGGGATTAGGTTTCCCATTTGCTAGAGTTCTCTTTTATATAGTTTTCAAATCAGGGTTTGCAATCTAAGTTACCTTGATAAAAAAGCATTCAATATTCACCGTTAGATGAAAAACCTGATTCAACCAAGCTAATATCTTTCAACCGTTAGATCGAACTTAGCTTGTTACACACAAATGAAATGTACCCTCATTTAGGTTTATGTAACCGTACCTAAACGTGTACACCATGTTGGTTCACAAATAGTTAACCGAGGTTAGCCATATGATTACTCTCATATCAACTTTATTCATCTTAACCATAACTAGTTCAAATGACTCAAATGAAACTAGTTAAAGAGTTATTCAATTGTTATATTCTCTATGGATTATACAAGAACACAATTGAAGCAAAATCGGTTTGATTCACTCGAATTAATACATGAACATTATAGCCACGGTTTGCAAAGATTGCATTCCTTATTGATTAATGTTTAGGTTCACGTACAACCAATTTTAGAAAAGTAACACACTTAAGTATGCGTACTTAAGTAACCGGATTTGAGTTTGTTTTAGTTTTCAAACTCAGCAGAAATTCACGGACGTGAACTTTCCGCCAGTACGCATACTTTAGGTAACTAGATGAGTTTGGTTTTGGTTTTCAAACTCATCAGAAATTCACGGACTTGAACTTCCGCCTTACCTAGTCTCCTACAACCTTTTTGTATACACACAACTATGCATACTTTAGGTTCCCGGTTTTGGACTTATACACTAATGTGCGAACACACTATGCTTATATCCAAAGATGGTTACAAGATTCTAAACTCTTTATTTCAATCATTGAAACATTCTTCTATAATGATAATACCCGTTTTCACACACTATTAGCATCAAAGCAATTTTCAAGATATTGAAATAATCATTATCGAAACATTCCAAGCCTACATCAAATGATTGTATCACACAAACCATGTAAGATGTTACTCGGAAATTTTCTCATGATATAAGATGAACTTGGTCGAAGCGAAAGCTTACCAACACATATTTCGAGAAATATGTAAGCGAGATATACTCAGCTCGAAATCTCAAAT
Organism: Papaver armeniacum; assembly: GCA_023531295.1. NCBI lineage: Eukaryota > Viridiplantae > Streptophyta > Magnoliopsida > Ranunculales > Papaveraceae > Papaver > Papaver armeniacum. The sequence continues at coordinate 97,799 of JAJJWW010019171.1, read as the reverse complement.
GTGTATAGAGAAAACTATATCTTAACACGACTTATGTCTCAATATAGGAGATAGTAGAAATAGACTTTCCAAGTGATAGATGAGTTCAAGTCTCCACATACCTTTTGTCGAAGAAGTTCCACAAGATCCCCTTAGTAGTTCTTCGTCTTCAAATGATAAACTCCGTGAAAACTAAGCTCAACTACACTATCTATGTCCTAGTCCGAGACATCTATAAATAGGCTAGAAATCAAGACTTATAGTTTTGATCACTAACTTTGACAAACATGCTTGAGATAGCAACGCATGCGATTTTGACCGAGCAGTGCTCTAACAATCTCCCCCTTTGTCAATTTTAGTGACAAAACTATCAATACATATGGATTACAAAGTAGATAAAAATTGTAGCTTCTCATCCAAATGCTTGATCTCCTTGGCATCTTCAACATGACTCAAAATCTTCGTCACTTCCAAGTACTCCATGATCCTAAAGGTTGTAAGTTCAGCATCATAGTTGTTGAAGATCCGTAGCTATAACAATGAGAAAATAAAATGCTCTTAATCATCGTTATACAGTGTCATAGTATTATTACACAACATCAAAGTTCAATTGTATCACAACTTTGACAACAATACTATGGTGATATGTATCACTCCCCTTTAGTCAATACTTCATCTCAACATGAAAACCATTCCCCCTTACATAATGATCCATAAACCATATGTATTTGTAGTATCACACTACACATTAATTCTCTCCCTTTTTGTCAATATAAATTGGCAAAGGTACGAAAACTAGTGGGATCCTCATGAAATTTTCACAGAGATACTTCATGACCAAAAGAGAATACCATATCAACTTATTTAGATGCCATCATAAAGCCGAAGCTAAATGCATTCATCAAGGAGTTTATAAAGATACAAGATAACCCCTATAATATTCCGCAGCCGCACTCCCCACAAAGATTTGGCACTTAAGCACAAGTTCAAAAAGAACTCTCCCATATAAAATGTCATTCCCGAAAGAACAACAAAGGCGACCTTGCTTTTAACAAGAAAATAAGGATTTCTTTTGGATAAAATCAAATCACATGAAAACATGAATTTGTATCCAACATATTCAATTGAATCAACCACAAGAGAACCCGCGATTAATGCAATCGAAAAATACGACCAAATTAATCACAAGAAAACCCACGATTAATTTAATTGGAATACACAACCAAATTAACCACAACATGATCAATTCAATTGGTCATGCTCGACATAAGAGAACTTACGGAGCAACAACTAAAATAACCACAAGAGAATGATCAATTCAGTTGGTCATGCTCAAACATAAGAAACCTTACGGAGCAACACGGTACATGCACAAAAATGTGGATCGGAGATCGACCAATACTGCGGAATAAACAAGGATTTTTCATTCTATTTTCCATCACTATTTGCACAATGACATATAATAGACTTAATCCCTGTAAACAAAAGCTTTATCCTTTCTTCCATCAAATCAATGACACAAAAGGCTTTAACTTTTGTAATGTCAAAAGTTCATTCTATCTTCTATCAATACATTCATACCGATATAATAGAGATAACTTTTGAACAAGTATGGGATAGTCACAGGTTCACGGACGTAAACAACATATCCCATAATAATTTGCAATATATAAAATCATAAAGATTAAAATTGCAAAAATCATCTTTCAAATAACTTAGAATTTAAATAAATAAATCTAAAAACATTGAAGATGAAAATCGTTGGACATAGCTATGTGTACTCACAATAATGGCTATTCCAAACCCTAGTTATTCTTCTAAAAACACAAGAAATAAATTCTCTAAAAGAAGATTTACTAGACAAAATCAAAGTTCTTTGAGAACCTCATACCTTTCAATGAATCCATCATAGAAGGTATCACTGATTTCCTTTACTCTCTTGACCGTAGACACTCCATGTTCGTGGGTTAGAACAAAAACTTTTCGATCAACAACCCGAGCAAGTTGTCTAGATTTGACACAGTCCATGATGAGCTTTTTCTGATTCCGTATCAGAATATTTTGATTTGCAAGGATTTTGGCCCGACCATCCAAGAGTTGGTTTATTTGCAGTTGGAGATTTGCAAACTCGACCTTTGAATCGTTCTGAAAACGAGTTAAATCCTTGACAGAATCATCAATCCAGGAGTTGTGGTCCTTTCTTGCAAGCATCTTCTTTAGAACTAGCTCTTGAATTGACTCACGTCCTTGAGTGTCTTCCTCCATATCAAGATGCACAATCTCTTGAGATTTTTCATAGTTCTCCATATAATTTTTGTTAGGGATGGATTAATACAATATAAGATGTATATGTATTAAGAGAAGACACTTCTCATTAAGGAAACCCTATGAACTCACAGGAATAGGACACAGACGTTCATGGACCATTCACAAGAGGAGTATGGATTTAGGCAAAATTCAGTGTGAAAAAAAAGAAAATGCAAAGATTGTCAATATCGTTCAATAATTCTTAAAATTAGAGCATGAATCATGAAGCAGGCTTGCATACCCAGAATGATTGACAATAGCACACAAAAATGTACAACAAATCTTGAGACTCCCATAGTTATCATCCTTGCACCTCTCAAGATAGATACAAGGATGAGGTTACCTAGAGTTAGGTAAAGGAGTGAGAAGTGATCTCACTACCAACCATGGGAGAAGAGTTGTACAAGTTGTTTGACCGTTTTACTTGTATATTCCCTTCTTTCCATTGATTATAACGTATTCCAGAGGAATTTGTCATAAACCCTTTCAAAAGTCCATCAGAAGGATTTTTCTAAGGACTGAGTCTAGGACCTCTAGAAATTGGTTCCAGAAAAGGGAATTTGAAGGATTTCTATTTTCTTGATCTAGACTTACCAGACTTGTTCTTATAAGCACAGGGAAGTTCTTCATTAGTGGCACAAGAGTTTACACTGTAACGAGGAACATGCAACCTGTGATGATTTCTTGAAGAGAGATCATTTTTATAAGATTTATGGTTTTCTGTCGGCAAGAGATTCACTTTAGATGTCGTCAAACGATTTTCTCTATTGACAGTGGAAAGAAGCAAATTATGGAGAATAAAAATTTGTTTCCTCCTGGCAAAGCAATGAAGAGCATAGTGATTCTTTTTCCCACAGAAGGAACATCATCGTGGATTTGAAACATGATATCCTTGACCCAACACTTCTGACTGTACCTGCAAATTTTGCAAGTGCTTCACTGTAGGTAATTCCTTGGAGGAATTTTTCTTTACGCTAGGTAAAACCTTGTGAGTATCAGAAGAAGGTGTAGAAGATGACCTAATCATCAAGACAGAGTTTTCCCTTTTCAAGGTGTTACACTATTCTCGGGAAAGTCGAAGAGATGCAACAAGTTTCTCTTTTTCAACACGATAGCTGTCAATTTCTGATGAATGAGCCTTGACTAAATGCTTTTCTCTGATTGAGTCTTCTCTAACAGTATCTTCAAGAGAACTAATCTTTTCACGCTATAGAGTAGTTTCTTGAACCAATAGTTCTATGTTGTTAGAGAGAGATTCAATGAAGATGTAGAGTTCACGTTCCCTTTCAAGAGATTTCTCAAATTCATCAATAATCTGATCATTCTTTTCCTCAAGAATCTTAATTTTAGAGGCTTGAAGGTCAGCACAATTTTTTAATGATCTGGTGAGTTCCAATTCAGATTCTGATACGAGCTCACAAAACTTGTTTTCCCTCGGGATTCGGAAGAATCTACTAAGGAGCTATCCTTTGAGGCAAATCCAAGTTTTTTGTTGTAATCAGAATCTGTGGAAGACATATCAATATGCGTTATCTTGCGAGATACTTCTTAGGTCCTTAGAACACAGATTGCTACAAATACAGACTTATAAGGTCTTTAATGTGTTTGCCTGCTCTGATACCAATTGAAAATGCGGGGGTCTAACAACCACACCCAATAATTCGTTTGGCAATCTGAGAGGACTTACTCCAATGCACTTTCTAGAGAATCAACTAGACAGTCGAACTCAATCTAGAATAAAGTGTATCAAAGATTTTAATATCTCTAACTCTTAATTCAATCCGCAATCAGCAAATAGAAATCTGCGAGCCTGATTGAATATAAGAGGAGTAACTTGAACGGTACCAAAGACCAATGTTCAAGTGTCAATCAATGTAAATCAACAACCCAAGGTTGGATATTCTAATTGATTGATCTTAACGCACAACCTGAGATATTTCAATTATATAACAAAATATAATGCGAAAAAGAAATAACACAGACACCAGAATTTTGTTAACGAGGAAATCGCAAATGCAGAAAAACCCCGGGACCTAGTCCAGTTTGAACACCACACTGTATTAAGCCGCTACAGACTCTAGCCTACTACCAATTAACTTCGGACTGGACTATAGTTGAACCCTAATCAATCTCACACTGATTCAAGGTACAGTTGCGCTCCTTACGTCTCTGATCCCAATCAGGATACTACACACTTGATTCCCTTTGCTGATCTCACCCACAACTAAGAGTTGCTACGACCCAAAGTCGAAGACTTGATAGACAAATCTGTCTCACATAGAAAAGTCTATAGGATTGAATAAATCTGTCTCCCACAGAAATACCCAAGAGTTTTTGTTCCGTCTTTTGATAAATCAAGGTGAACATGAACCAATCGATAACCCAAACTTATATTCCCGAAGAACAACCTAGAATTATCAATCACCTCGCAATAATCTTAATCAACTAGCGAAAGAAGATATTGTGGAATCACAAACGATGAGACGAAGTTGTTTGTGATTACTTTTCTATCTTGCCTATCCGAGATATAAAATCTCGAGTCAATTATTCCAACTGTACTCAACACGATAGAAATATCAAGATCAGATCACGCAACTACAAGATAATAGTTGGGTCTGGCTTCACAATCCCAATGAAGTCTTTAAGTAGTTTACCTACAGGGTCTCGAGAAGAAACCTAAGGTTAAAGGAGAATCGACTCTAGTTATGCAACTAGTAACACACAAGAGGTGTGGGGATTAGGTTTCCCAGTTGCTAGAGTTCTCCTTTATATAGTTTTCAAATCTGGGTTTGCAATCTAAGTTACCTTGGTAACAAATCATTCAATATTCACCGTTAGATGAAAAACCTTATTCAACCAAGCTAATATCTTTCAACCATTAGATCGAACTTAGCTTGTTACACACAAATGAAATGTACCCTCATTTAGGTTTATATAACCGTACCTAAACGTGTACACCATGTTGGTTCACAAATAGTTAACCGAGGTTAGCCATATGATTACTCTCATATCAACCTTATTCATCTTAACCATAACTAGTTCAAATGACTCAAATGAAACTAGTTAAGAGTTGTTCAATTGTTATATTCTCATGGATTATACAAGAACACAATTGAAGCAAAATCGGTTTGATTCACTCGAATCAATACATGAACATTATAGCCACAGTTTTCAGAGATTGCATTCCTTATTGATTAATGTTTAGGTTCACGTACAACCGATTTTAGAAAAGTAACACACTTAAGTATGCGTACTGGTATGCGTAGTTAAGTAACCGGATTTGAGTTTGTTTTAGTTTTCAAACTCAACAGAAATTCACGGACGTGAACTTTCCGGCAGTACGCGTACTTTAGGTAAACGGATGAGTTTGATTTTGGTTTTCAAACTCAGCAGAAATTCACGGACGTGAATTTCCGCACCCAGTCTCCTACAACCTTTTTGTATACACACAAGTATGCATACTTTAGGTTCTCGATTTTGGACTTATACAGTAATGTGCGAAATCACTATGCTTATATCCAAAGATGGTTACAAGATTATAAACTCTTTATTTCAATCATTGAAACATTCTTCTATAATGATAATACCCGTTTTCACACACTATTAGCATCAAAGCAATTTTCAAGATATTGAAATAATCATTATCGAAACATTCCAAGACTACATCAAATGATTGTATCACACAAACCATGTAAGATTTTACTTGGCAATTTTCTCATGATATAAGATGAACTTGGTCGAAGCGAAAGCTTACCAACACATATTTAGAGAAATATGTAAGCGAGATATACTCATCTCGAAATCTCAAATGTGTATAGAGAAAACTATATCTTAACACGACTTATGTCTCAATATAGATGATAGTAGAAATAGACTTTCCAAGTGATAGATGAGTTCAAGTCTCCACATACCTTTTGTCGAAGAAGTTCCACAAGATCCCCTTAGTAGTTCTTCGTCTTCAAATGATGAACTCCGTGAATACTAAGCTCAACTACACTATCTATTCCGTTGCTTATATTAGGTGATTTGTGCAACGGATCTCTTTCCTACGTTTATATACGTTGCAAAATAATTTCTAGGTAAAAAAAGTTTCCACGCTCTAATTAAATGATTTATGACCCCCGATTATATATTGATTCTGCACCTCCATATATATATATATATATATATATATATATATATATATATATGCATACACTATTCTACATAAATAAGTAACTACATCTGCATAAAAGGAGAAATGACTACAAACAAGGGTTACAAGATAAATCAGATGTCCTGTATTATGTTACTCAGGAAACTTGACGTTTTCACTAAATGAAGAAAGAAGAACAAGCATCTAATATCAATGCAGGTGAGTTCAACTCTTCTTCGTTAAGCGACAACCCTGCAACACAAGTACAAACCATAATTATAACATATGTCAAATGCAGAAATGCATAAAGTAAATGCTATAATGAATGAACTACAATGACAAATGATGTAATGGAGATCAAAACCAAAATCGAAAATTCAATAACTGTTAGAATGTGTAACTGACAAATCAATCAATTCAAGCAAACACTAGTATTTAGGTGGCAGAAAGCAGCGTAAAGAAACCGAACAAAAACTGAGAAAACATGAAGTTGCCTCATACCTAACATGAAGTTGCCACAAAAATCTCCATGCTGATTTTTGTGACCTTTCCGTGACGTCTAAATAACTCCTTCAGCTGTTCTGTTGTAGTGTTCTCAGGCAAGTTTTTCACATAAAGGGCCTTCACCTGTGAAATTCCAACAAAAGTAAATAACTGCTGAAATGCTTAGCGCATCAAGATAAAACTATAAAAGATACAAAAGTTATGGAATCTTCAACACACTATGGATTTGACAAAGGGGTTTTCATGGGATATGTGGATGTAATCATCTTGGACTTAACTCACTTGTGTATCTAAGAGGTTCTGTAACTTATGGGACCTTGATAGTTTCTTTAATCATTGTTGGTCGAACAAGTGCCGAAACTGATGTTTGAAGTCTGATGCTGATGTAGTTGAAAAAATTATGTTGGTGCTTTAGCTTCTCCGATTTCTCTGCTAACTGACTGATTTCAGATTTAAGAGATATGTTATTAACATTCAACGCTTCAACTTTCGTTGACAGTTCTTCAGTCTCAGCCTTAGAAGAACATAAGAATAAAGTTCGATAAAACAGATCCAACGATTGCCCATGTAAGCGTAATTTAAAAAGAACATCAGAATATCCAAGTACCTGCTTCCTCAACCTTGACCTTCGAGCTGATTCTACATTAAATGGTTTCCTTCTCTCATGTTTTAGCTCCGTTCGCTCAAGAAACAATGGACAATGAAAGAGATAAGAAAAACTGCCCAATGAAAACTACTTACCTATTCAACCCAAAACTCGAAGAAAGATTAGACTAATAAAATTTAAAATCCTCCAGGATCAAAAGTGATTAGCAATCCAAAAGTCGATGTGGGGATTTGGTAGATCCCACACATAAGGTGAATATGTTAATATGTGGGGATTTGGTAGTCTTAGTATATTATGCATAAGGTGAATCCTCCACCAACATGCTAATATGTTGCTCAACCTAGATACAACTATGCTGATTTACAAGCGAGACTACTGAGTATGACCAATGAGCAGAACTTGAAGAACATATAACATCACCAACATGCATGAGCAAATAGTGATTTGTGAAATAGTACCTTCACCCAGAGATCATAAGGCACTCCCTCATGCTTCGACACCTCCGCACCTGATGCATGAGGAAAAGTAGTAGTTATGGTCTTTGAAGTTACAATAGCTGAAGGAAGAGTTCCTACAATGGTTGCACCCTCTTCTCCAGACTTGGGATTAGCTATTTTATCATTCTCACATGTCAACATTACTCAAATATTCAAAAAAACAATTGATCCAACACAACTATACCGTGGCCTCGCCTGCAGCAGGAGATGATGAAACCGCAGGACCTTGCAGATGAGCCGCCTGACATATAAAAAATTAGGGAGCTGTTACAACTTAAAAGAACTTTAAATACACAATCACGCGATGCCTACTAAAATTGCAATATTGATATTAAAGGTTTTCTGTTTGAAATATCAGTGTTTTTGACTATTAGCATATCAGAGTTACTATTCGCGTGAATATGGACTGATCATAAGTAGTTAAAATAGCAACTTTCTCGACCAGAGGTTAAAAAAATAGCCATACACCATTGACTATACCATAACAGATTAATTGGTTCATCACTGGAGAAAAAACTACAGGTTAGATCCAAGCTATTGAATATACATCTTGTTCTGCTCTAACATCTGCTTGTAATAAGCTGAACCATGTGTTATCACAAACTTTTTCGTTTGACATGCCTTACCTCCAAGTTAACTACTACCGCCCAAGCTGTAACTGGAATATAGTGATGATGAATAAGAGCTACTGCCAACCTGCCACCAAAACACAAGTAAATATAAGCTATTAGGAGAAAAGCTTAAAAGAATGAAAGTACAATATTGGTAGGAGGTTTAATGTATTCATCAGGTCCACGAGAAATGTAATCACCACCGTAGTTGGAGTACATTCCGCTGACATCATTGCTGCCATAAAAACCTGAACACCATATCATTCATGTAAATAGGAAACATACACACAATTGGTATAGTCATCAATAGCGAGGTATTATCAATAGGTGAGATCTCCCAAGCCTAAAACATCGTGGGGTATTATCAATATGTGCTTAAAAGAAGCTAATTTCAACCACTCAGTAAGATGGAACCCACAAACCTTTCACTGTAAGCTTCCTCGTAATGAGAAGCAATGCCACCTTTCCCATAATCAAACCGATCCCTTTGACGCGGACTAGCATCAATATAACGTGGAGGAACATCCTCCTAAGATAACGTACATACATAAAAATATCAGGATGCCTAAAAAATAAATAAGTCCAACTATCGCAATAAGTATGCACTAAACCCCTGAACTACCAACTAATGTAAAATGCAACTAACCAATGCAGACTATTGGCATTTCGACTCTGAAACTGATTCATAGTTACGAGGATGGGCATCGCATAACTTGGAGGAGGCCTTTCAAATCTTCACTCATAGCTTTCATCTACATAACGTCTCCTAGCAGCAATCTGTGCGGCAACTCGTGGTGGGATTTTATCGGTATAGCCAGATCCCCGTGGAGGAGAATAATCATCTTTATAAGACAATCACCTCTCCACATGGGCTTTAGGACCATAATCTACAATTCTACTTCTTGGAGGAAGTTCATCCTTATAACCATAATCTCTCTTTGAACTGCTCTTGGTGTATGAGGAAAGAAACACCAGAATAAGGCCAAAATGATCAGGACAGAAAACAAATTCATGACTAATAAAACCATCTTTGTAAACACCAACAATAATTCCATCAGTTTAAAAAAGAACAAAATTTTGATGGAGAAGCAACATGAATAAACACTCAGTCCACTACCACTTCATTGGAACAATAAAACAAACCGATAATGAGCACCACAAAACCATACACATATACTCCAAATCAAAAAACAATAGAGACCCAGAAAAACTTAGAGCTAAAATCATGATTATTTACTAAAACAAATTACTTCTAATTAACCAATTGAGTCCCAAATTTCCCAAATCCTTTGAGAAGCAAACAAATTTTCTTCAATCCATTTAAACCCATTACTAAAACAATACAACAAAAATGGAATTGATAATAGCAACATGGATCTGTACTGTATTTCTTAAAACCGTAAAAATATCCATTAGAAACAGAAAATCAGAACGAAAGAAATAAGAGAATAACAGTACGAAATATCTGTGTTATCTTCAATCTACGAAATACCTATGTTACATGTCACTTGAAATGCCTTGCCTAGTAATTGAACAAACTTCGATGCCATCTCTAACAACATACAATCAACCAAAAACCTACAAAAAATACCACAGCATAAAATCAGTTAATCTTAAAATTCCAATCAAAATCTTAATTAAACACAAACCCAGATTTATATTAGCTTCATATATCAACCCCAGATAAGAAATCGAAGAAAATAGTTCACCAAATAAAAACCCACAAATCAAACTAAGCAAACAAACGAAACCCAAGAAATCAGAAGAAAAAACAGACTTATAAAACCCTAGATTTGATAGTAAGAGAATACAAACAGTAAGAACATATTAAGATCTGAAAATGGTTTGAGAGTGAGAGATGATTATACTTGTAGTAGAAATCTAGGTATAGAGTTGGATAAACGGGGTTTGATTTATGAATACTTGGGTTTGATTTGGAGATACTGCTTAGGGTTAGAAGAAAAGAAAAATGGGGGAGGAGAACTCAATGCCTTGGAGAGAACAGAATAAACAAAAATAAGAAAAATGAAAATAAAGGGAGATAATATGAATTACATAGATAATATGAATTACATAGATAATAACTAGTCTAATAATGACAAGCGCGTCCTGCTTTTATTTTTCTTTTTTTCTTTCTATGTCCTAGTATGAGACATCTATAAATAGGCTAGAAATCAAGACTTATAGTTTTGATCACTAACATTGACAAACATGCTTGAGATAGCAACGCATGCGAGTTCAACCGAGCAGTGCTCTAACACCATGAAACATAAAGAGGGGTTTAATGGGACTATGACCCTTAAACTAGATCTATCTAAGGCCTTTGATAGGATTGAATGGCCTTAATTTCTTATTAGTAATTCTTAAGAAGTTTGGCTTTAATGAGAAGTTTTGCAGGTATATAGACCAATGTATCTCAACCACTCAAATCTTAGTGTTTTTTAATGGTTATCCTACAGATAGTTTCACTCCCTCTAGGGGTATCAAGCAAGGGGATCCCCTTACTTTTTTTTTTATCATTTGTATGGAATATCTTTCTCGTCTTATTTATATGCTGAAACTAATCATTTGATCTCATGTGTAAAAGCTGATAGGAATGCTCCAGGTATTACTCATCTCATGTTTGCTGATGATATTCTTATTTTTGCAAAGGCTGATTTGCATAATATTGCTGGTGTCATGAATGTGATAAACCAATTTGGGATGGTATCTGGTCAGATGCTTAATGTAGAAAAATCTAGTGTTTATTTTACTCATAATATTAGTCCAGGTGCTAAACACACTCTTGCTACACTACTTAAAATGACTGAAATGCATGATTCTGATAAGTATCTTGGAGTTACTCTCTTAATTGGCAGGAATAAGACTAAAGCTTTTAATCCAATAATTCATTCTTTTGGATCTAGGCTTAAAAATTGGAAAGGTAAAACTATGAACCAATCAGGTAGAACTACTATGGTTATATATGTCCTGAATTCTCTACCAACACACCAGATGGGTAGTTTTAAGATTCCTAAGACTTTGATTGACCAAATGGATTCAATACAGATGCGGTTTTGGTGGGGTTATCAACACAAAAGAGGTCTATGCTTAATAAGTCGGACTAAACTTAGTATGCCTAAAGCATTAGGAGGTCTTGGTTTTAGAAATTTTGAAATTTGTAATACTGCTTTGCTTACTAAACTAGCTTGGAAAGCTTGTACTGATGAAAATTCTCTTTGTATGCGAATTGTGAAAGCAAAGTATGGTCGAAGTAGTAGTCTATTGCATTTAGATAAATTGAAAGATGATTGTTCTTGGCTTTGGAGAAGTATGTATACTGGTTTAGAGGTAGTTCAAAAATATTCTATGTGGGTTGTTAGATGTGGTACCAAAATAAATATTTGGCTAGATTGTTGGATTATAGGTTTAAATAGTCCACCTGTCCCATTTATGGGTCTTTCTAGCATTGTTAGTTACAATCTTGTTTGTGATCTTTTCCTACCAGACACTAGTGTTGATGGTGGTTTTTAGTTCAAGGCTAAAAATGTAAAACCTTATATTTATGTGCCTTCGTTCTGTAAAGAAGTAGAGCCATTTTAAAGCTACGAGTGCCTATGCCTCTCAGCTTACAATGGGCTTGGTCTCCAATCTCCATTCTTGGTTATGCTGTATATACATTTAGTTTTGTACAAGGTATAAGAATGTAATTTACAACATACTATGTCTCCTTGTAATCTGACTAAATAATATGGAATCTGTTATTTTCATTTCATCTTTTTGCTGCTCTTACATTTATTTTCTCGCTGTAACTTCCTTTCTTTACAAACTAACACTTTGGCTATGTTCTGACAAGATTATTCATTTATGCGCGCAACAGGTAGCCAAAAAAGGTAGATTTTATACCGAGTAGTTCTTGCCTCGAACCTGTAGCACTATTGCACCCTTCACAGAAGCAGCTCCCATGTTCTTTAGGTAGTAACTCTCCAAGGAAGTAAAGTTTTTAAAGGCACCCGCAACTGTCAATTAAAGGCACCTGTTGGTACTATCTTCTTTATTTTTAGAAGTTCCCCAATTGAGTTTACACAGATGCCAGGTGGCAATTTTATTTTTAGAAGTTGGGAGGGGATATTTTTAGAAGTTCGGGAGGGGATACACGTATATATAAGTATTAAATTCGGACCAAACGGGAAGGAAAGATTTTGTGAGCTTAGGTCAGAAGCAAGAGAAAAGTTAAGAGCTTAGGAAATTGGGTGAAAATCTCTTCATTTCCTGCCCAAAAAAATAATGCGAGAATTTTCCGAAACTATCAAAAGAAAAGGAAGAAAAATGCGGGGCGGAGGCCTCTCTATCATGTTTCGTGCAAAAAACATCCGAGAATTTCCCAAAACTATAAGAAGAAAAATGCGGGGCATAAGCCTCTCTAGCATGTTTCGTCCCAAAAATCATGGTATTTTCCCCAAAACTCTTACGAGAAGACTTAAAAAGGGGGTAAGAATTCTAAAATTGGTTGGTGTTGGTATCTATTCTTTGAGTTCGAAATTTGTTGGCACTCTTAAAAATTCTTATATACTGATCAAAAAGAAGAGAAGAAAAATAAGGAAGAAACTGGCAGATAAAGGTGAAAAGATCGTCAAGGGCGAGAATGAGAAACATGAAGATGACGGAGTAGAGATGGTGACTATAGTTTTGAAGGTTAGTATGTGTTGCCAATGTAATGGTTGTGTTAAGAAAGTTATCAAATCCATTTTAAGTTTTGAAGGTGTTGGGAAAACTCAAAGAGATAGCGCAACAAACGAGATAACTGTGATAGGAAAAAGAGTTGATCCAGTAAAACTAAGAGAATATATTGCGTTAAAAACTGAAAAGAAAGTTGAACTTATTTCCCCTCTTCCTAAGAAACCAGAAAAGGAAACACCAAAGGAGAAGAAAGTTGTCAAAAACCAGGCGCCTCAAGTGATGAGTACTGTTATTTTGAAGATTAATTTACATTGTGCTGACTGTATTAACAAAATTGAGAAGTGTATGACGAAATACGAAGGAGTTGATCGTGATTTGTTCCGCGTTGCTAAGGCCAAGAATTTAGTAAAAGTGAAAGGAATAATGGATGTTACAAAACTCACAACTTATTTGAAACAAAAACTCAAAAGAGATGTTCATATTGTTCTGGCTGAGGAAGGCGATGGCCGCGAAGAGATGAAATAAAATGGTGGTGGTGGCGGAAGGGACCAGAGAACAGAGGGAGGAGCTATTAAAATATGAACACCCTCGTGCTGGTCCAAGACAAAGGGATGGATATGGGTATGGATATAGTTATAGTTATGGGGTTGATCATGTTCGTCTATATGAGATGTTTAGTGATGAAAACCCTAATTTTTGTTATATTTTGTGATCTAAGTTATGGAAGAAAAAAAATGGATATAATTTTTGAGGTTGAGTATAGGAAATTGTGAGGTATTTTTTTTCCCCTTTATGTATTATCGAGACTCGTAATTACAATTACGTAAGAATCAAACGATAAACAACGCATGAATGATAGCTTCAGTGACAACATGCTAAGATATTTGTGTTCAAAGTTTTATTGATCCGTTTTTAGGTGTAGGCCCATTTGGATTCCCTAAACCTAGGTTCAAAACACCACTGAATTACTCTCCAAGTAATTTTAGAAGCAGACTTTTATTCCTAGAAGGAATAGTAGGAGTTTTATTCCTAGAAGGTTACAAATATAAGGAAATTGTGTAATCCGAGTATTACTAGTTTTAGCATAGACCTCAACTATAAATAGGGACCAAAGGTGCAGACTATAGGTAATACTAACAAAAATAAAAGAATCAACACCTAGGTCAAAAATAAACCAAAAAGGTAAACGTTGTAAGTTCTTACTCTAAGTCAAAATGGAGAGGAAAGAACAATGATCTAGGATATTTTTTTAGTCCTATCATAGGACTCCTATGTTGTTTTTTTGTCTCTCTCTTGATAGTTTAGAGAAAATAAAAAGAAAAAATTCAATTTGAGATCCTTAGAAAAAATAATTGATTATAATAAATTTTCAAAACAACTTTTTCCTGTTTATGGAAATAATGGATTTTTTTCAATTATGATTAAAATAAACAATTATTATAATGATTACCAAACGCATATAGAATCCATTATAATCTGCATAATGGATTATAAGCTGATAATCCATTAAAATAATGGTTACCAAACAACCCCTAAAGCAATAAAATCATAATTTTCTATTGTAATCTACTTGTACTTTTTTTCTACTTTGTGGCTATTCTACACATATATCAAATTAGGGTTCAAAATTGATCAAGTGGTATCTAGAGCTAGAAGATAATTAAGCAATGTTTACGGCGGTGAATGGAAGGGCTTCGTTCCTAGGGTAACGTGATATTACCATTACATCCTGATATTGACAAAAGAAGGAGAATTTCAGTTTCATCATTTTTCGAATCCATAGAGAAAGATTATGGAAAAATTGGAGGAAGAATGAAAATCATGAAGAGTGATCTGGCAAATATAAAATCAATAAAGGATGATCTGGTTGCTCTAACGGAGATGATAAAAGGATTGCAACCTACACATTCAAAATCAACAAATGGTTCTGATTCAACGCATAATAGGGAAAGACAACTAAGTTTTACTGACAATTTGCCATTCAAAGTGGAGGCAAGAACCGAATTCCCTGCGTACAACGGGGATTTAAACCGGAGAAGTTGGATGGATGGATCAAATCCTTAGAGGTTTATTTTAGCACTAAGGGAATCACCAATGAGCAAAGTGTAAGTTTCGCTATACTTAGACTCGATGGTCATGCTCTTATTTGGTGGGAAGCATATATGTCAGGTTTGGATACTCCAGTGATAACATGGCAGCAGTTTACAATGGCTATCCAAAATCAATTGTATCATATTGGTTATAGAGAGCGTTCACGCGAGTGATTTCAGTTCTTGCGGAAAGTAAAAGGCAAAATATGCAAGAATACAGTACCAAATTTCACAAGCAAGCTATAGCATTGAAAGAACGCGTTTACTTAGCGTTCGAAATATTGGGAAGTACTTAGCGTTAACTTTTAATGCTAGTAATAGACTAATATTATATTGTGAAGAACGCGTTATTTGACTGAACCAAAATAAATAGGAATTGCGTTAGTATCTCACTATTGTAAAATTTGAAATGCCACGAAATAAATGAAATCAAAAGTATCCTATATATTCTATATAGAAAAAGGGAATCAAATTCGAACAGGGGTAGATAATCGACATAAGTGGTAGGAGAATATAAAGCAAGGAATAAATAAAAGGAACAACCTATTTATTATAGGAGGGATTATTTTTCTTTCTAATCTTCGACACAAGAAAAGAAATTTTCACCCTTTTCTTGTGTCGAAAGAATAATTGTTCTTAATTCCCTAACGCATAAAAAGTACTTGAAAAAGCGAGGGTCTAACAACCACACCCAATATTTTTCTTAGAAATCTGTACGGACTAACTCCAATATACTTTCAAGAGAATAAACTAGACAGTCAAACTCAATCTTAAGAAAAGTATATCAAAGAGTTATATCTCAATTTCTTAATTCAATCCGCAATCAAACAAATAGGAATTTTCGAGCCCGATTGAATATAAGAAATAACTTGGACGGTTTCAAAAACCAATATCCAAGTGTCAATCAATTTAATCAACAACCAAAGGTTTGATTCACAATTGATTGAACTTACGCACAACTTGTGATATTTCAATTATATAGAAATATAATGTGGAAATGAAATAACACGGACTCCAGAAGTTTTGTTAACGAGGAAACCGCAAATGCAGAAAAACCCCGGGACCTAGTTCAGAGTTGAACATCAAACTGTATTGATCCGCTACTGACACTAGCCTACTCCAAGTTAAATTAAGGACTGGAATGTAGTTGAGCCCTAACCAATCTCACACTAATCAAGGTACAGTTGCGCTCCTTATGTGTTTGAATCCCATCAGGAATCTACGCACTTGATTCCCTTAGCTAATCTCACCCACAACTAAGAGTTGCTACGACCCAAAGTCGAAGACTTGATTAACCAATATGTCTCACACAGAAAAGTCTATTGAATAGATAAATCTGTTCCCACAGATAAACCTACGAGTTTTGTTCCGTTTTTTGATAAATCAAGGTGAACATGAACCAATTGATATATCGGACTTATATTCCCGAAGAACATCCTAGAAATATCAATCACCTCACAATAATTTTAATCGTATGGTAGCGAAATAAGATATTGTGGAATCACAAACGACTTTTTATCTTGCCTATCAAAGATTAAATCTCGAGCCAATCTTAGAGAAGATAATACTCAATCATGATAGAAAATAGCAAGATCAGATCACGCAACTACAGATAAAATAGTTGGGTATGGCTTCACAATCCAATGAAGTCTTTAAGTCGTTAACCTACAGGGTTTTAGAAAAACCTAAGGTTAAAGGAGAATCGACTCTAGTCGCAACTAGTATCACACATGAGGTATGGGGATTAGGTTTCCCAGTTGCTAGAGTTATCCTTTATATAGTCTTCAAATCAGGGTTTGCAATCAATGTTACCTTGGTAACAAAGCATTCAATATTCACCGTTAGATGAAAACCTTATTAGACTCAAGCTAATATATTTTAACCGTTAGATCGAACTTAGATTGTTATACACAAATAAAAAGTGACTTCATTTAAATATGAGTAACCGTATCTAAACGTGTGCACATTTGTTGACTCAACAATAGTTAACCGAATTTATCCATATGAACACTTTCATATCAACCATATTCATCTTAACCATAACTAGTTCAAATGACTCAAATGAAACTAGTTCTAGAGTTGTTCAATTGTTTATATTCTCATAGAAGTATACAAGACACAATTGAAGCAAAATCGATTTTGATTCACTCGAATCAAGTCATGAACATTATATCCACGGTTTGAAAAAGATTGCATTCCTTAATATATAAATGTATTAGTTCATGAACAAACCGATTTTAGAACATAACCCACTCAAGTATGCAAACATGTACGCATACCTTAATGGCCGGACTGAGTTCGGATTCGCCAGTATGCGAACATGTACGCATACCTTAGTGTCCAGACTGAGTTCGGATTCACCAGTACGCGAACTGGTACGCATACCACAAACTCAGTAAAGTCCTGAAACTTGAACCTCACGCCAGTACGCTTCCTGGTATGCGTACGGAGTTCCCGACCTTGACAAAACCAAACAGTACGCATACCATGGTTCCCGGACTTGGATTACATTGCTTATATCCAATTGTTCTAAACTCTTATTTCAACCATTGAAACATTCTCGGAAGACGACAATATCTGTCTCACACAAACTATTAGCTTCAAAGCAATTTTCAAGTGTCACCTTGAAAGGAGATGTCGTTTTCGACTGCGGAATTAAAAACTTCATAACATTCTTGTATGGATGTCTAAAGAAGTAATCAAACATGCTACTCATTTTGCTGGAGTAAAAGGTCTTGTTCACAATCAAGAAAAGTGTTGTGGTGAGCCAATTCTTAATTGTAAATATGACACAAAACATGTTTACGATTGTAAAGGAAAAAATGTCATATGGACAACTGTCTCTTCAAATTAATTTGTGAAGAGAAAAAGTCATCGAAGGAAGAAGGAAAGTTCAAACGCCTTGTCTCTCACTGAATAAAGTCTTGAATCTAAAATGTCTTCTCCATATTACATTCATATCAATAATCGTGTCTCGGAGCTCAAGACAAGTATTAATAGACTCAAAAGCAGCATTAAGAAGGCAAGGAAGGCGGAAGTCTCAGGTATCTCAAGCCCTCCTCTTGCTAACTCTCCTTTGACTAACCCTTTTGTTTCTTCTGAATACCTTCACGAAAGTAAAAGAGAAAATGTCAATATCCTTGATGAGCAATATGCTCATCAAAATACAACTTGACTACCCAAAAGAGCATCCTCGTTAAAACTATGTGAGGATGCTCATAATTCTCAAGAAATTCTTTTGTCTTGAGAATGTGGTCTTTGTTGTATTATTGTTGTTATTTTTTTCTTAAATAAAATGATCATCTTAATGTTGAGCCCTTCTCCAGTATATTATTACATAGTGTAATATAGTGTTATGTTAACTGGCAAATGAATGCAACATGCCTTTATCAACATTTCTAGATAAATATTTAGGTGTTATGTTAACTCCTGGATGCATCAAATCATCTCATGTATGGGGTTGTGTGGAGAAAATTCAAGAAAATCTTGCTGGCTGGAAAGGTAAGCTTCTTTCATTTCAAGAAAGATTAATTCTAGTAAAACATGTGCTCTGCAGTATACCTATATACAACATGTCTGTTTACAAATGGCCCGAAGAGAATAATTCAAGAGGTTGAAAGGATAATAAGATACTTTTTATGGACTGGTGATCCTTCAACAAAAAAATGTATAACTCTGAAATGGGACTATGTGTGTGCTCCAATGGAAGAAGGTGGTTTGGGGCTGAGAAGATTAGAAATCATAAATAAAGCATTACTTATGAAGCTCCCCTGGAAAATACAAAATGGATCAGATGAATGGGCAAAATACTTCCAAGAGAAATTTATGACAAAGAATGGAGATTGGATCAAATATTATAAAAAATCCTCTATTTTACCAGGCTTAAAATGGGTGACAGAAGATGTTCAAGAGAATTCATGATGGCTAGTAGGTGATGGCTCTAAAATTTCTGTTTGGAAAGATGCATGGGTGAAAGATAGAGCATTGAAAGATTTATTCCCCATAAATGCATACATGCTTAATTTCCCTGAGATGAAAGTGTCTGATTTACTCTTAGATGGAGAATGGGTGATACCAACAGAAATGCTAGAAATGATACATCAAAGTGAACTTCCTGTGGTAAATACAAATGAAGATAAAAAAATATGGTGTGGGACTATCACTGGAGATTTCACAGTAGCATCAACTGTAGAATGCATAAGAAGAAAATTTCCAAAATTGTCTTGGACAAAGCAGGCATGGTCTTCATCTGTTCACCCTAGTATTTCAAGTAATGTATGGAAATTTTTAGAGGGATTGCTCCTACATATGACAAAATGAAATCCAGCAAATTTAACTTAACTTCAAGATGCATCTTTTGCAAGAAATCTGAAGAAAACCTCAACCATATTCTATGGCATTGTGACTTCAGTGAAAACATTTGGAAATGGCTTGGTGGAATATTATGTTTTTTACATCCAAGATCCTTTGATGAGATGATGTCAGTGGCAAAACACGGAAGTCATGCAATTAAAGATCTGTGGAAGATATCAGCTTTTATAACAATGAAAGAGATTTGGTTCCAAAGGAATAGATGTGTATATGATGAAGAAAAAGTTAATACAAAGATCATCCAAGATAGGATTGTGAAGTTTACTACAGAATGTGAAATCAGGATGAAGACACATATGTGGAACACAACTTATGATCTACAAATCCTAAAATTCTTTGGGTTGAAGTGCAAACAAACTAGATCATCTAACATTCATGAAATCTTCTTCAAACTACCACAAAGGGGACAAATTCTGCTATGTTGTGATAGTGCTTCTCAAGGAAATCCAGGTACAGCTGGTTATGGATTTATTGCCAGAAACAGTGAGGGAGAATGCATAGTAGCAATTGAAGGAGGATTGGGGATAGCCACAAATTATTATGCTTAAGTCCTAGCTATCATATGTGCTGGTGAATGGGCCATACACAGAGGATATACTCATCCGATTTTTAGATCAGATTCAAAGGCAGTGATTGAAGTTTTCAAATCTCAAAGAATCCCTTGGTTTGCTATTAACAGAGATGGAGTAGAATATGTAGAAGTGTTGAAGAACTGAATCTCTATCACAGTTACAAAGAAATTAATTTCTCAGCTGACACTCTTGCTAAGAGAGGAGCAAGACTTGGACAAGGATAACAAGTTATATACAATTCCATACCATCTTTTCTAATACAACTAGAAAATGAGAATCAAGCTTACTACGGGTTCAGTTAAAGCAACAGTGATAGTTCCAATTTTTTCCTCTGTTTTAGCTTCTATTTTTGTATTTTTGCTTTCCCTCTTTTGTAAAATTCGAAACTATTTGGTTATTAATAAAATTTATTATTGAGCAAAAAAAAAAGTGTAATATTTTTGATCAATAACTCTTGAGAATGTTCTCTTTGTTGCCTACCTTGAAAACTCTTGTTTTCTTCCCATTGACGGGTGAGTTATTGTTTATCAACAATTATCTTATGTTCTTTTGAACTAAGATTGTTTGTCAATATGTTTAGAATTTGTCTTTGATTTCTTTATCAAAACTACTTCTAAATTAGGCTCTATTGCACTCTTGGTTTGAATGGGGTTCGCAACCATGAGCGTACGTTCACCGAACCCTTACCGAACGTAAACCGAGTAATCCTAGGGTTTCCCTATGAGGTACTCATATATATATATGTATCATGGTTTTTTCTTTTCTCATGATACATACACGTTCCGTAACGTCAAGAATTCTCTGGATATTTGTGGTGTACACAATGGATGGGTGCAAAAAGGAAGACAAAGTTGAACATGGCAAGGTTATTGAGTTTCACGAGAACCCTGTTTTCATAACTTGCTATCATGATGTTGATCATGAAAATAAACTTCCAGTTTAGATGTCATCTCAACTGGCAAGAAATCTTCTTCGAGATTTTGAGGTCATTCGTGAACAACTTGGAATTGCAACAAAGAATCTTGAATTTCTGAAAAACGAACTGAAGAAAGCAACTGATGAACTTGTCTATGTTCGATCTCTGGTTGCTGGTCATGTATGATAACTCTCGGTTGCGTTCTTCCTAGGAGTTATTTTTCTTTTTGTCTAGGAAACTTCTTATGAGAATTTATTCTTGTGTTTTAAGAAGGATGACTAAGGTTTGGAATAGCCATTATTGTGAGTACACATAGCTATTTCCAACGATTTTCATCTTGCAATATTTTTAAATTTATTTATTTAAATTCTAAAATTTATTTGGAAGATGATTTTGCATTATTAATCTTTATGGTTTTATATATTGCAACTTGTTATGGGATATGTGTGTTTGCGTCCGTGAACTATGATTGTCCCATATATGTCAAAAGTTAAATCTTTCATATGTCATTATGCAAATATTGATAAAAGATTGAATGAACTTTTGACAACAAAAGTTAAGCCTATTATGTCTTTATGCAAATATTGATGGAAGATAGGATGGACTTTTGTTTACAAAGATTAAGTTTATTACATATCTCTATGCAAATATTGATGAAAAATAGAATGAATCTTTGAATATTCCGCAGTATTGGTCTTTCCCTGATGTACAAGGGACTTGGAAGGAATGCAGTTTGAGATCCCAACAAACAGTATGCCTAATCTACCTGGGCCAACCGACATCATGCTAGGGGAACACTTACCTGGACGCCTCTTGAACGTGACATGTTCCAAGGACAGGCCGACCCATCTCTCCTGGTAACATCTAACTTTGTCTCATAAGTTTTACCTTTATTTGTCACCATCTAGTGCTTACCCCGCAACAATGTCATTGTTACGTATGAAGCAGGGGACTTAATGTTGATGGTGGTTTTTAGTTCAAGGGCTAAAATCGTAAACCCTGTATTTAATGCGCTGTCATCCTACAAACGAACAGAAGCCATTTAAAAGCAATGAGTGCTTAAGCCTCTTCGCTCACATATGTATTGAGCAATTCAATATATATGTATATATATGAAATTTACTCAGAATGGTGCGTGCAACAACAATCCCAAAATATTCTGTGAATTTTATCTTCCACTAGCATTATTCACTAATGCATGACTTGCCTAGTATTTTCCTATGCTATGTTCCCAGCCGAACTCTCAATATTGATATGACATGACGATTAAATGTTCACTCTCAACAGAGTAGCATGAATCTCTTGAAGTGTCAGTATTAAGATCTGCATGGAAGTACTCACACAGGCTGCATCACTCTCTGACAAAGAGACCAACGTGTTTACACACCTTTCAATTAAAAGTTAGCGAGATCGAACGCGTTTAAATTCCTTAAGGGAAATCCAGACTATCCATATCAGTCTTAAGAAACGACCACGACCACATGATTTGGCCACACAATTTAATAGGTCTAGCCTACTCCTAACAGACTAGGCGATCGTCACGATAAACACCTACGGCCCACTAGCATCCTGCGGCCGAAACTCCTTAGCTCATCCGCCGCAAACTCAAACACTGGCCTGAACATGGACGTTCATGTTATTTAAAAAAAGGCTCAAACGAACTAGACCGACCATGACGGTCTTAGAAGCATCATATCCGTCCAACTTAACCAGCCAAGTTGGACGGCGTAGATCGTGTTTTGGGCGATCAAAGAGGCGCCGTTGTGTTCACCAGAAACTCACCTTCATCTTTAGTCGATCGAACCTCACCCGGTAATCCGTAGGCGCATCAAAACGATTTCCCAAAGTAGGATGATCGCGCTATTGAAAAATAGCTCAAAAGAGCTAAGATCGGCCAAAACGATCTCAAAACATCACGACCACCCAACTTAGCTAGCCTAGTTGGACGTCTTAGATTTTCCTTCGAATAATTAAAGAAGTGCTAACGTGTTCACCATCGACCCAACTCCACACTTGGTCGATTGACTCTCTCATAACAAGACCAGAGCACATCAAATCGTTGGCCCAAAGTAGGGAGAACGCGCCGTTTAAAAACCCTAAAAAATGCTTTGCGGCAACGCACTACTATCACAAATCGATCGTGACCACTCATCTTCGCAAGCCGAATCGAGTGGCTTAGATCTAATTTCAGATGGGCCTAGAGATGTCAACGTGCACACCAGCGGCTCATCTTTGCACATGACCAATCGGACAGTTCGAATCAGCGCGCTTTGATTCGACTAGCTAAAACAGGGATGGCCGCACGGCTTCCAAACCCTAAATACGACAATGGCAATATACAACTGCCGCAAATCATCTTGTCCATCCAACTTCTCCAGCCTAGTTGGATAATGTAGATTTGTTTTCAGAAATCTAATAAAGTAGCATTGTGATCACCGGCCATCTCTTCCCCACATGGAGCGATCGAACAAGTGATAGCTCGCCCATAGGGTCCTCAAATGAACACCCAAAGAGGGCCGGTCGTGCTGCTTTTAAGACGCTTGATTCGTGACTGATTCGATCGAGCTCATAAACAACGATGCTTCTAGCACATCGATTATTTTCAACTGTTTATTCGAAAGCGATGCTTCACATACATCGATTATAAGCAATGCTTTATAAATATCGGTTTTACAAATAAATTATTATTTGACCTAAAAGCACTACGTGCTGCTTTCAGCAATGAGTCCCACGACTCGACCCACTACTTGAGACATCAAACATGTCACAAACTGGGGGATGCTCACTGGGGTATTGGTCTGGCGGTTTACAGCGTGCGGCGACACGTGCCCATTACGAGAAAGTGTCGGGAAAGACGAGTAGTGGGCGAAGTAGTGGGCGAACGTGTGATCAGTCTTCCCTCATAACGGAAACACGATGATCACCACCTTCCGCACAAACCCACTTCTCCACTACTTAACTTCCTCCACTTCCTATGAGATCAGGGGCGCTCAATGACTTGTAGGAATAGGTTTTCAATCTATTTCGAACAGATAGAACACAAGTGTTATCAACACAAGTATCCAGAAACCATTTTTCTGATACAAATCATAAAACAACCACACCTTCATAATTCAACATTTTGATCTCAAACACCTTCTTCGCTTCCCTCCCTAATATCAACCCTTCTCCTTCATCTTGTGACCGAATTGAATCTGGAACGGCCATTTCTTGGTTTAGGCCAGAGTCTTACAGATTGATCTCTCGAACTCAAAAGTACTCATGTGCAGTACATTTATTTAGGGTTTGAATTCGTTTCTCATCAACACACCCAAATTTACCCAAAACGGTAGAATCAGTTTTTACCCCAAAACACATATATATGTTGGAACCGATCCTAGTACCTAGTCAACCAAATTTTGGAAAGCTAGTTTGACTAAATCCAGTACTCACATGGAGGTAGAATCGAAACTTGTTTTGGTAGAACCTTGAAACCCATGATTGGTGATTGAGTGTTCTTGATCAATCACATAGTTATTAGAAGTCAGATGAACCAATTCTAAACTTGTTTGGAAGTGTGGCAAATCGATTCCAAGATAGTAAATATGAAAGATGATTTACTAAGTTAAGATGTCGACATACTTTGAACATGTGCAATAACGCTTATCTTTTATTGTTCAAAGATATTCCTTAATAGCTAAAGGAAAATCCGGATCGAAAATAAATTGAGAATCTTTTAATTAAGGTTTTTAATTTTATTTTTGGAAAATGAAAATTAGTAATGTGCATTTACTAGTTGGAGATTTTCTAAGAGATTTCGGTCATTATTTGGACAAAGCATTTCCGAGAATTATGGAAACCGAATTTGGAAATATATTGCATATCTTGAGAATATTTTCGGCTTTGGAAATTCCTTGGTGTCCAAATTTCCTTGGTCTATAAATATGAAAGTTTGCATTTCGAGCAAACTAATCCTCAGAGCCAGCAAAACTACCTAGTTGTGTTGTTATTGATGGACCCGCTTATTCGGAGAGGAAAGTAACCTAATTAGGCGAAATCTCTTACGGCCACTCGGTTTAAAGACTTCTTTGGGATTGAGAAGCTCTATGTACCGTTGGTGGGAAACTAGATAATTGCGGTTTATTATTAGTTTTCGATTGATTTGATTAACTAACAGTTGTTGAACTTTG
This sequence comes from Papaver armeniacum, assembly GCA_023531295.1. Classification (NCBI taxonomy): domain Eukaryota; kingdom Viridiplantae; phylum Streptophyta; class Magnoliopsida; order Ranunculales; family Papaveraceae; genus Papaver; species Papaver armeniacum. Next base: position 72,382 of record JAJJWW010019171.1, on the reverse strand, counting down.
ATTGCACCTAGTTTGTTTATGCTTGAGAATCTTCTCTTATGATATAAGATTCACTCAAACTAGATCGAAGTTTCGACGGGGATCTTTAGATTGTTTGTAGATCTAAAGACGTCTTGTGATAATCCATTGTTAACAGACTCCGTTCTGTGTGTGATTGATCACAAGAGATTCAAGTTGATTGTGTGCAGGTGTTTATTGAAGATCTAAGAAGATTTGAAGACGAAGAAGATTTCTGATTTGGGGTTCATAATCTTTGGTGTGCAAAATACTTGTTTCGGTTAAAGAGGATCAAACTATAATTGGTTTATCCTTGTGGTAGATTGGATTGATTAGTTGAGTAGATCGGCATCAATACAATTCTTTGTGATTCAAAGTATTGATTGCAAAAATATAGACAATTAGTTTGTTGGTTGTTATTAGATACATCTAAGGACCTGACAAAGGAGTTTATTGGGATAAACAAAAGAGTCTTTTGTCGAACTCACATCACTTAGTTTAAAAGAGTTGTTACCAAAAAGATTTGTTGTTCCTTTACTGTTTGGAATACGAACCAAAGGAATTGTTCCAAGTATGTTACTTATTACAAGTTGGAGGCGTGGGAATACAGACGGAACTAGGTGAACTATAGGTTTAGTTGCTTGGTCTCAACTATACGAAGTTGGTTTGATTTTGTATAGCGGCTTAATCCTGAGAGTATTCAATTATGGACAAGGTCCCGGGGTTTTTCTGCATTTGCGGTTTCCTCGTTAACAAAATCTTGTTGTGTCTTTTACTTTTCTATTTCCGCAATTATAATTGTTTTTATTATAATTAGAAGTAAAATACACAAACTTTAATTCCTATTTACTTGATAGTAATCCTATTGTGTTTGGTTAAGTTTGAACCTTTTATCAAGTAAACATGCTTTGTTGTTGTATTGTCTCGATCTCGTATCCATAGATGATCACACGAAGTGTGAACCGATTAGTTGTATTGTCTCGACTCATTCCATGGACAATCACTTTCGGAGAAAGGACTTATAGGTGGAAAAGTTTTATATTGAGGTATATTTGGGTACCCTCGTCTTTTCGATTGCTATCAGAGCAGGCAAACACGAAAAGATCTAACAATATGTGTTTGGTGCGATCCAACCTATAAGAAAATGAATCTAATGAGTGATTCAGTTAACGTAAGTCAAGATGTAAAATTAGCACTTGAGGATAACATCTTCTGTGAATCTACTGAACATGCTGACCCCTATAATGTAGACTCTGGTGACTGGCAAACTTGCCTTGAAAAACAACTTGATGAAATTTCTGAAGATGGTGACTCAGAAATCGATCAAGATTTTGAAGAAGATATGTCAGAATTCACTTCTATTCTAAGTGCTATCTATACAAGAAAAATTTCTACCGCAGATGTAATTGAGCTCATTGCTCCTCTCTGTAGAGAAAATAGGAAACTAAGAAAGATTTTCTCTGGTTTCTTCTATGGATATCAGAATTCCAGATATCTCCTTAAAGACTACAAAGATAGTCTACACTCAAAAACTCTTGAGTTTGAGAATCTCAACAGGAAACATTACTTGTTGAATAAGAAGCTTGTTGAGACAGAAGCAAGGATTAGTTCTCAACAATCAACAAGTAAGGAACAAAATGAGTCTGATTTCTTCAATCAAAATCCTCTTGAGGATCAACTAGCTGATGCTCTTGAAAGAATCAAGGTCTTAGAAGAAGAAGCTATAAGGCTAAGAAGACTCAATGATAGCACAATCAATTTATCTTCCATGTTGGATGCAGGAAGAAGTCATGGCGACAATCGTGGATTAGGATATGATGGAACTGATACTTCGTCAATCAACAAGGAAGTAGTTTATGGGATGTTTGAGTTTGGTTTTATTACCTTGATATTCGATCTCATAATGTTGTGAACCCTCATGGTTTGGGTGACTTTTTGATTTAGCAGGATTAAGTTCTATCCCATGTTGGTAGGTTTTATCAAAGGATCTTGAGGGGTTTTGATAGAAATAATATGTGAAAAAGTCACAATATGTTGAATCGGTTTTGGTTTAGCATAAAAGCATATGTGTTTCGGGGGTGTTCAACTTTTGATTGCAATAGTTAAAAACCAGTTTTCAACCTTTCTCTAGTAAAGGTTGGTTGTTGTTATTTTTTTTTTTTTCATAAGGATGACAACATAATGATATTTCGATATCAATTCTCCCTGGAAGAAGATGCAAACATATTGAGAAGAGGATGCGAAATTTGAGGTAACAATCTTGTTAGTTAAATGTTTTCCTATTTAAGAAAAGCCTGATTTTATTTCATATATTTATTGCTTTTGCTTAACAAAATTTCGATACAATTGATGTTTTATTCTGTTAGAGCATGGCTCGGTTGAACCCACCAAGTGTTGGTATGTCAAGTTTGGTTGTCATATTTTAGTGAATCAAAACTCATGTTAAGAGTTGTTTGATTATGTACTAGAGTTAAACTTCGTATAGGTTAGCTTGAAAGTATTAGGATATGAGACATTACAAGTATTGCACGACTTGAAGATGTGAAGAAGCAAGGAGCTACAACGACAACAATCATCCTTCCACTTGAGGTTAGTGATATTTGACTTGAACTATTTCATTCCCTAACGTATCTTTCAAGTCGTGCATATTGAAAACATAATCAAGCATATTTGAACTCTAGATAGACATAGTATTAAGGAATACAATACGAGGTTTATTGCTTAACCATTAAAATTTGTAGATAAGACATCGCCATAATCATTTGAATGCTAGTGATTATGTATGGGTATGAGGTGAGTATTTCATCCTAGGGAACAATGTTTACATGTGTTCTACGGAAGTAAGTTCATAAACTTGTTTGTGAACCGAAAAAGGAAATTGCCAGGTGTTATTGGTTTTGTTATTAATTGCATATCTTATGAACAACCAATATGTGTGATAGAGTATAACCGCTCACAACTTGTTGTGTTATTGGTAGAACTGTTCACAAAGTCCTGACTTATGTATTGGTATAACTTTTATTAGTAAAACCGATCTTAAGTAATCACCTGTGGTATGATCGGATTTTGTATGTCTGACCTTGTAAGGGAAAGGGAACCCATCCTTGTAAGGGAAAGGGAACCCATCCTTGTATGGGAAAGGGAACCCATCCTTATAAGGGAAAGGGAACCGATCCTAGTAATGGGTGCAGTAAATCAAAGGGAACCGATCCTTGTATGGGGTGCAGCAAGGTTTATAGTAGAAAGGGGAACCTATCCTATGGACATGTGCAACACATAAAAGTTAGATACCATATATATGTGAGGAACCGATCCTAGTACCTAGTCAACCGAACTTTTGGGAAGCTAGTGTGACTATGCACAGTACTCACATGGAGGTAGAACCGAAACTTGTTTTGGTAGAACCGTAAACCCATGATTGTGATTGAATGTTGGTTTGATAAATCACATTGTTCTTGAAAGTCGGATGAACCAATTCTAAACTTGTTTGGAAGTGTGGCAAATCGGTTTCAAGGTTGTAAGTGTGAAAGAGAACTTACAAAGTTAAGATGTCGACAAACTTTGAACACGTGTTTGTGAATGTTTATTTCTATAATTGTTCAAAGATATTCCTTAACGGCTAAGGGAAGAGAATCCCAGGATCGAAACATAATTAATTTAAGAATCTTTTAATTAAGTTTATTAATTTCATTTTGTAGGAAATTCCGTAATTATTAATGTGCATTTACTAATTAGATTTTCCGAGAGATTTCGATCGTTATTTTGGGACATGGCATTTCCAGGAATTATGAAAACCGAATCTGTGCTTTTATGAATATCTTGAAAATATTTTCGGTTTTGGAAATTCCTTGGTGTCCAAACTTCCTTGTCTATAAATACACGAAGTTTGCCTTTCTAGAAAACTAATCCTTCGTAACAACGGATTTACTCTTTTTTGTTGTTACTGGTGTAGCCGCCTATTCGGAGAGGAGAGTAACCTAATTAGCCGAAATATCTTACGGCCGCTCAGTTTAAAGTCTTCTTTGGGATTGATAAGTTCTAGCGAGACCCGTTGGTGGGAAACTAGATAATTGCGGTTTATCTTTGTTTTCGATTGATTTGATTGACTAACGGTGGTTGAAATCTGATTGCACCTTGTTTGTTTATTCTTGAGAATCTTCTCTTCTGATATAAGATTCACTCAAACTAGTTTAGAGTTTCAAGAGGGATCTTTAGACTGTTGTTAGTTCTAAAGACGATCTTGTGATAATCCATTGTTAACAGACTCCGTTCTGTGCATGATTGATCACAAGAGATTCAAGTGATTGTGTGAAGGTTTTTATTGAAGATTTAAGAAGATTTGAAGACAAAGAAGATATTGAAGATATGACTTGGGTTTTATAATCTTTGGTGTGCACAATACTTGTTTGGGTAAAAGAGGATCCAATTAATAATCGGTTTATCTTTGTGGTAGATTGGATTGATTAATTGAGTAGATCGGCATCAATACGTTTCCTTGTGATTAAAGGTATTGATTGGATTAATCTTAAACGATTACCTTTGGGTGATTGAACATAAGATAGATCTAAGGACCCGACGAAGGAGTTTATGTTAAGATAAACAGAAGAGCATTTGTCCGACTCATATCACTTGGTTGAATAGAGTTTATACCAAACAGATTTGTTGTTCCTTTACTGTTTGGAATACGAACCAAAGGAATTGTTCCAAGTACGTGACTTATTCACAAGTCGGAGGCGTGGGAATACAGACGGAACTAAGTGAACTATAGGGTTAGTTGCTTGGTCTCAACTATACGAAGTTAGGTGTAATTTTGTGTAGCGTCTTAATCCTGAGAGTATTCAATTCCGGACAAGGTCCCGGGGTTTTTATGCATTTGCGGTTTCCTCGTTAACAAAATCTTGCTGTGTCATTTACTTTTATTTTCCGCATTATAATTGTTTTATTATAATTAAAGTAAATCACACAAACGTTAATTCCTATTTACTTGATAATCAATCCAATTGTGTTTGGTTAATTTCGAACCTTTGTATCAAGTAAACATACTTCGTTGTTGTATTGTCTCGATCTCGTATCCATAGACGATCACACGAAGTGTGAACCGATTAGTTGTATTGTCTCGACTCAGTCCATAGACAATCACTTTCGGAGAAAGGACTTATAGGTAGGAAAAGTTTTAGCTTGAGGTATATTTGGGTACCCTCGCCTTTTCATTTGGTATCAAAGCAGGCAAACACGAAAAGATCTAACAATCTGTGTTTGGTGCGATCCAAACTATAAGAATGAATCTAATAAGTGATTCAGTTAAATTTCCACCAAGATTTAATGGAAGTAATTATCCATTATGGAAATTGTCTATGAAGGCCTATCTTCAATCCCGAGATTTTAATACATGGTTATTAATCGAAGACGGATACCAACGTCCGATAGATTATTCGGAGTCAGATTTCAAACGACTAGTGTCGTATACTCTTGAAGAAAGAATTCTTGCAAAACAGAATTCTAATGGTTTAAACGCCATTATACATGCAATTAGTGATGACCTTCTTCATCATGTGCTGTCTTGCCGAACTTCTAAAGAAGCATGGGATATTCTTGAGACTGTATTCGAAGGAGATGAATCTGAAAAAGAAGCTAGACTTCTCATCCTTTCATTTGAATGGGAACATCTCCATATGGATGATAACGACACCTTCGAGGAGTTTAACTCTAAACTTTCTGAGATTGTTATTGCATCTTTTCTCCTTGGAAAAGGAAATAGTTTGTAAAATTCTCAGATCGTTACCATCCAGATACGAGTCTAAGAAACATGCTATAATAGAAGGAAATGATCTTTCTACACTTTCTTGAAGCTCCCTTGTAGGAAAGTTAAATATCTTTGATAGAGAAATTCTGCTGAAGAATGAAACTGAGAAACGTTGCCAAAAGGTTATGGTACCTGTTGAAAAGGAGCTTGACTCAACTACTGTGCTTCTTGCGCAATGAATTAAGAACATTTTATCTGGTGATAAACGTGCTCCTGATACATTATCAGTTTGCCATAAAAAGGGTAATGATGAAGTTCAATGCTTCAAGCGTCGTAAATTCGGACATATGGCAAAACACTGTCCCAGCAGAAGAACTAGAAAGTGCAACAGGGCATTTGTTTCCACTCTTGATGATATTCCAGAGGAAGAATCCAATGAAAAAATATCTAATTGCAATGCACTTCTTGCCAACTCTATAAGTGATGTCTTAAGTAAGTCTAATCAACTTCTAGAAAAACATGAGTTGGAAATTAAGGAAAATAAAGGGTTAAGCCTAGATCTTGAAAACCTTTTGAAGTCCATCTCAGATAAAACCTGTATGGTAGAATCTGAACCAGAAAAATTTTGTGAAATACCAAGAGAATCGGAAACCAGTTTTTCTGATGACACAAGAAGTTCTTCATGTGAAGAAAATGATCTCGCTACAATCCTTTGCGAAATCAAACTCTTCCAAGCCCTTCGAAAAGGGATAAGGAAGACTAGTAAGTTTTTGGGGTTTCAAAAAGTAATTGCAAACTCTGGCAATTACAAAAGAGAGGAAGAACATAAGGAAACACAGTCCACTGTGTTGATAAATCATCCTAAGGATATTTCTGCTAAGAATGGTGAGAATAATTCTCACCTCAACATACACTGATGGTGTTGAGTTTTGCATCCTCACTTGTTGCCCAAAAATTCTGATTGTGAAGAAGCATAAATCTGGGCAAGTTATTCATGTTTGTTTCTTCAGCGAAAAATATTGGATATTTCTTATTTTTGGAAAAATAGTTTTGGTTTCCTTAAAACCAAATATTTTTATATTTCTTGATTGTCTCCCATCTTATAAATCTTCTTCATGTCCGAAAGAAGACTAATATATTTCAATGGAGGAATCGGTAAAAGAAGAATCATCTCTTGATGATCTAGTACTCTGTGCGTCAGTTATGTCTGAAACTCGTGAAGTTCCTCTTCATGATGACCCTCAAGTTCCTCTTCATGATGACCCTCAAGTTCCTCTAAGAAAGGTTGCATTCACTCGTTAAAGGTTGCATTAGGTATCATGAACTGATGTTAAAGGATTCAAAAGAAGTACTAAAAAACCTTCATTCTCAACTGCTGAAGATGAACATATCTACTAAAAGAGGAAGTACTCAGAGGAATTTAAATCCAGTTTTTGAAAGCAATCTTCACAAGAAACGAGTTAGCACTACTAGAGATTAAGATTATTTGCTGTAATACTTAATCTAGTTTAATAGACATCAATTTTTGATTTCTTTCATTGATTGAATGGGTCTATTATGAATAAAATTATTTGATTGGTAATTTTTCTTGTGATAGTTTTTGGTTTACATAGCATGTGATTAATTGCTTTTACCTTATTGCTATGTATGTTTATGGGATGTTTGATTTCGGTTTTAGTACCTTAATATTCGATCTCATATATTGTGAACCCTCATGGTTTGGGTAACTTTTTGATTTAGCGGGATTAAGTTCTAGCCCTTGTAGGTAGGCTTTATCAAAGGATTATGAGGGGTTCTAATATAAAAAATATGTGAAAAAGTCACAATATGTTGAATCGGTTTTGGTTTAGCATAAAAGCATATGTGTTTCGACGGTTTTCAACTTTTGCTTGCAATTGTTAAAACCGGTTTTCAACCTTTCTCTGGTAAAGGTTGAGGTGTGTTATTATTCTTTTGTTCACGCATAAGGATGACAACGTGGTGATATTTCGATTCTCCCTGGACGAAGATGCAATCATATTGGAGAAGTGGATGCGAAATTTGAGGTAACAATCTTGTTAGTTAATTGTTTTCCTGTTTAAGAAAAGCCCGAGTTTATATTATATATATTTGTTGCTTTTGCTTAACAAAATTTCGGTTCAATTGATATTTATTCCATGATGTGTGTGTGGATGTGTGTTTCAATTGGTTCCGGTTAAGAAAAACTATTGTTATCTTGCTTTATTTTGTGGTATCAATTGTTTAGGCTTACAAAATTTCGGTACAATTGATGTGTGTGTGATTCAATTGGTTCCGGTTAAGAAAACTATTGTTATCTTGCTTTTGTATGGTATCAATCGTTTAGGCTTACAAAATTACGGTGCAATTGCGGTGCTTATAATGTTTATGTTGTTTCAATTGCTTCCGGTTGAGGTGAATAATTATGCAAGTTGATTTATTTTGGTTTGTATGAATTATTTATGGCTTAACGAAATAATATGTGTACGGGATGAGTTGTTTAGTCCAATTCGATTCCTGATAAGAAACTAAGTTAATTCTGATCTTAGTTAGACTTATCGAAGTGAGGTTTCAGTTATTCAAGTCTAATCGAATGCCTTAACAAGAAATTCTAGTTAACTAACCTAGTACTTGTCTTGTTTAAAATTGAAAGGTCTAAGTTTATGGATAATTAGAACCTGATGAGAAAAATGGAGTTTATCTTTATTTTGGTCTTATCGAATTAAGCGGTTGTTTTTGAACAATCGGTTTAGCAAAGGGACTAATATGCTTAGTTGTTTTTTGTTTGCTAAACTAAATTGGAAAAATTGTTTCTGGCAATTGTTTACTTGGTAACATATCAAAATAAGACTACTTGTAGTTTCGGTTTTGATATTGGTTATCAGAACATGATGTGTGGAACCCTCGTGCCTAACTCTACAGGTTTGCAAGTCTATTCTGAGATTTGTAAGATTCTTTTCGTGTTGTCCTTTATTTTTTCGTTTCTTTGTCATTTTTGTGACAAAAAGGGGGAGAAATATATGGAGTAAACAGGTGATGCTGGCATTGATATTTATATTGATTAGCATCGCTAGGGAAAAGAACATTGGTACTTGAATGTTTTTATCTAACGAAAGAGTGAAATCACATACTAAGGGGGAGTAACATGTCATATGTTTGGTATAACAAAGATGTGCGGATTGAATATCTATCTATCTTTCTTAGGGGGAGTAATAGCTTTGTTATTATAATGTTAACATCGACATTTTCAAGGATTGAATGTAAGCAGTTTCACTGTGCTGTTGAATCGAGAATCAAGCGGATTGTAATGAATTATTGTAATTTGTTATCCATATGATGTAAGAGTTTTGTCACTAAAATTGACAAAGTGGGAGATTGTTAGAGCATGGCTCGGTTGAACCCACCAAGCGTTGGTATGTCAAGTTTGGTTGTCATATTTTAGTGAATCAAAACTCATGTTAAGAGTTGCTTGATTATGTACTAGAGTTAAACTTCGTATAGGTTAGCTTGAAAGTATTTGGATATGAAACATTACAAGTATTGCGAAGACTTGAAGATGTGAAGAAGAAAGGAGCTACAATGACAACAATCATCCTTCCACTTGAGGTTAGTGATATTTGACTTGAACTGTTTCATTCCCTAATGTATCTTTCAAGTCGTGCATATTGAAAACATAATCATAAGAATATTTGAACTCTAGATAGACATAGTATTAAGGAATACAATACGAGGTTTATTGCTTAACCATTAAACTTTATAGATAAGACACCGCCATAATCATTTGAATGCTATTGTGATTATGTATGGGTATGAGGTGAGGATTTCATCCCAGGGAACAATGTTTACATGTATTTGCGGTTTCATCGTTAACAAAATCTTGCTGTGTCATTTACCTTTATTTTCCGCATTATAATTGTTTTATTATAATTAAAGTAAATTACACAAACGTTAATTCCTATTTACTTGATAAGCAATCCTATTGTGTTTGGTTAAGTCTGAACCTTTTTTATCAAGTAAACATACTTCGTTGTTGTATTGTCTCGATCTCGTATCCATATACGATCACACGAAGTGTGAACCGATTAGTTGCATTGTCTCAACTCAGTCCACAGACAATCATTTTCAGAGAAAGGACTTATAGGTAGGAAAAGTTTTAGATTGAGGTATATTTGGGTACCCTCACCTTTTCATATTGCACCTAGTTTGTTTATGCTTGTGAATCTTCTCTTCTGATATAAGATTAACTCAAACTAGATCGAAGTTTCGACGGGGATCTTTAGACTGTTTGTATATCTAAAGACGTCTTGTGATAATCCATTGTTAACAGACTCCGTTCTGTGCGTGATTGATCACAAGAGATTCAAGTTGATTGTGTGCAGGTGTTTATTGAAGATCTAAGAAGATTTGAAGACAAAGAAGATTTTTGATTTGGATTCATAATCTTTGGTGTGCACAATACTTGTTTCGGTGAAAGAGGATCCAACTATAATCGGTTTACCCTTGTGGTAGATTGGATTGATTAGTTGAGTAGATCGGCATCAATACAATTCTTTGTGATTCAAAGTATTGATTGCAAAAATCTAGACAATTACTTTGGTGGTTGTTATTATATAGATTTAAGGACCTGACAAAGGAGTTTATTAGGATAAACGGAAGAGCCTTTTGTCGAACTCACATCACTTGGTTGAAAATAGTTGTTACCAAACAGATTTGTTGTTCATTTACTGTTTGGAATACGAACCAAAGGAATTGTTCCAAGTACGTGACTTATTGAAAAAGCGGGAGTACAACAAACACACCCAATATTTCGATTAACAATCTATATGGACTAACTCTAATATACTCAAGCAAATAGAAATCTGCGAGTCTAATTGAATACAAGAGAGATAACTTGGATGGTACCAAAGACCAATATCCAAGTGTCAATCAATGTAAATCAACAACCAAAGGTTGGATATTCTAATTGATTGAACTTAACACACAACCTGTGATATTTCAATTATATAACAAAATATAATGCGGAATAGAAATAACACATACACTGAAGTTTTGTTAACGAGGAAACCGCAAATGCGTAAAAAACCCGGGACCTAGTCCAGATTGAACACACACTGTATTAAGCCGCTACAGACACTAGCCTACTACAAACTAACTTCGGTTTGGACTGTAGTTTAACCCCCCAATCAATATGACACTGATCCAAGGTACAGTTGCGCTTCTTACGTCTCTGATCCCAATAGGATACTACGCACTTGATTCCCTTAGCTGATCTCACCCACCACTAAGAGTTGCTACGACCCAAAGTCGAAGACTTTAATAAACAAATCTGTATCACACTGGAAAGTCTACGGTAATAGATAAATCTGTCTCCCACAGAAATACCTACGAGTTTTGTTCCGTCTTTTGATAAATCAAGGTGAACAGGAACCAATTGATAACTCGTACTTATATTCCCGAAGAACAACCTAGTATTATCAATCACCTCACAATAATCTTAATCGACGCAGCGAAAGTAGATATTGTGGAATCACAAACGATGATACGAAGGTGTTTGTGATTACTTTATATCTTGCCTTTATCGGAGATATCAATCTCAAGCCAATTGTTACGATTGTACTCAATACGATAGAAACAGCAAGATCAGATCACACAACTACAAGAAAGTAGTATCTATCTGGCTTCACAATCCCAATGAAGTCTTCAAGTCGTTAACCTACAGGGTCTCGGTAGAAACCTAAGGTTAAAGGAGAATCGACTCTAGCTTATACAAATAGTATCACACGGGAGGTATGGGGGTTAGGTTTCCCAGTTGCTAGAGTTCTCCTTTATATAGTCTTTCAAATCAGGGTTTGCAATCAATGTTAGCTTAGTAACAAAGCATTCAATATTCACCGTTAGATGAAAACCTTATTAGATTCAAGCTAATATATTTCAACCGTTAGATCGAAAACTTAGCTTGTTACACACAAATTAAATGCACGTTTTTAGGTTTGTGTAACCGTACCCAAACATGTATATTTGTTGGTTCAACAATAGTTAACCAAATGGTTGAGCACTTTCATATTAACCATATTCTTCTTCACCATAACTAGTTCAAATGACTCAAATGAAATAGTTAGAGAGTTGTTCAATTTTTTAGATCTTATAGAAGTATAGATGACACAATTGAAGCAAAATGATTTGATTCACTCAATCGATTCATGAACTTTATAGCCACGGTTTGCAAACTTGCATTCCTTAGTTAATATAAGTATAAGTTCACGAATAATCGTTTTAAATAATAACCAACCTAAGTACGCGGACTAGGTACGCGGACTTAAGTACTTTAATAAGTTTGTAACAAGTTTACAAACTCCAGCAGATTTTCTCGGGAAGAGAACCTCCGACAGTACGCGGACTGGTGTAGATGGGGAAAAATGATTCGCTGGTTTTACGAATTGAGGATATGATCGCGCGGAGGAGACTCATTGAACCGAGCGAAATGCTTAACCTCACACAGATGCACTGCAAGAAGGGAGTGCTTTGAATTTGAGAGATCAATCTGTAGTACTCCGGCCTAAACCAAGACAATGCCCGTTCCAGAGTAAATTCGGTCACAAGAGAGGATGGGTCGGTCTGTAGGAGGAAAGCTGAGAAATGTGTGAGATCAATGATGATCGAATATTGTAGGTGTGTTGTGTATTCTGAAAATATGATAAGTTCTGAATGAGTGAATTTGCTCTGTTGAGAGTTGGATTGTTAATCTCGTGTTGTCTGTTTGACGTGAGATTGTCCTTGTTTCAATCATGATTCGAGACTTATTTATATTGTTGGAATTGAAAACACCATGATCTCATGAAGTGTGACAGTTGATGAAATCAAAGAATGGGGAAGTGGAAATCGTGTTAAAACCAGTTACTCAACGTGCGGAGGCTTGGTTGATTTTTCATCCACTACTTTGTTAACTCCTTCAACTGATTGCATGACTTGCTCACATTCTCATCGTGTGTATTTACACACGTGCCGTAGATCGCCAGACCAAAACCCTAGTTAATATCCCCCATGTGACACGATTGATGTCTCGTGTGATTGTGGAATCTACTGCAAGGAAGACGTGTATTTAGTTAGTCGATTCTTTGACTTCATGACTTCATGGGACGATGAGTCCTTGTATTGTTGAGTCGAACGTGGTTTGGAAATGTTCGAGATTCATGAATTGAACATGTCTGTTGGAGACAGATATGATGTGTGAATAAGTTAATGTGAGCAAATATTGCTCATTTGATGAATTGTTGAATATTGATAGTTGAACCAATATTCTTTGATTTGAGCAAGTATTGCTCATCTGAGCAAATATTGCTCGTTTGATGAATTATGGTAGCATGACCAAATAAAATATTAAATCGAATACTAGAAATCAACCGAGTATGATAAATAAAATGTTGATCACGGGATCAACGTAAAATTATTAGCGTTTGAATCGGAATCATTAACCTTGGACTCAAAACCCTAATTTGATCAATTGATGATTTATTGATGGTTTATTGAGAATTAACCACGAAAAGGAGGGACCGGCTACATGGGATTATGAGTCGACCATGTATGCGCCCGATGCTCACTTGAGCAAATATCAAGATCTCCTGAAGACCAGTTAATTTGTTGATGAAAGGATGATTAAATGTTGGTTTAATCATTTATTAAAATAATGATAAACCTTAGGTGATAAACCCAATTAATTATGAAGAGATGAGGGACCGACCAAGGGGACGTGAAACCGCCCCCGGTGTTCACTGATCAATTGACGATCGTTCCATGAAGTTCCAAGTTGTTTGGAAGAGTTTTGGACCTAATACGTGCAATTGTGCAAACTAGGTCAAATCATGAGAATACGTGGACCGCTTCTTGCAAGCCAAAGAGCCAACCTTGGTCGGTCAAGGTAACATACTCACGTCACCAAAGTGTCCGTATCTCAATTCCGAGAATTTTAATATTTTCTAAAAGTGCGTTTGAGCAATATTTTGAGAAAATATGAAGAAATCGTGGTTTTTTGTTGAAAATCAAAACCTTCATGAGATGAAGGAAAATAATAGAAAATGAGGGAATCATGAAGTGTGGGACCGGCTATGGCCAAGGCATGGTCGGACGGCCAAGGAGCCCGGTCCCACGGTGTTTTCCCTAATTTTTTTATAATGTATTCATGATTTTAGGGAAATATGATAAAACCAATGAGTTTGTTGAAACCAAGGAGTTTTGTTGAAATCAAAGAGTTTCCATGAGATGAAGGAAACAAAAATATTAATAATAATAAAATAAGGGCGTGTGGGACCGGCTTGAGCATGGTTGGCCGGCTAGGGCCCGGTCCCATGAGTTTCCCTTATTTTATGTATTATTTCACGATTTGAAGGAGTTTTTCATAATTTTGAAAGAATTTTCATAATTTGAAGGAAATATCATGAAATCAAGGAATTTCATAAAATCAAGGCCTATTGCTGTTGGAACCATTACGCCACTACTCAAGCCAGAGGGAGGACTTAGGTCTATTGCTGTTGGAACCATTTGGCGTCGTTTGGTCTCCAAGGTGGCTGCCTTTTCTCACGGAAGACCATGTCTTCTTATTTAGGCGATTACCAATTTGGTGTTGGTATGCCGCTTGGAGGAGAGAGCATTCTTCATGCGGTAAATGGTTTGTTGGAGTTGAAGGGTCATTCGGATAAGATGTCAATGTTACTTATTGACTTCTCGAATGCATTCAACATGGTGTGCGATCTCATCTCATTAAATAGTTTCGCCATTGTCCAGGGTATTTCTCATTGGTTTGAGTTCTGTTATGCTAGGCCTGCTAGACTTTACTATGATCAACACATTTTATCCTCTGCCCTTGGTGTTCAACAAGGTGATCCGCTCGGTCCCCTTTTGTTTGCTCTGACACTTCACCCCCTCGTGAAGTCCATTGCCTCTCACTGCAAACTTGATCTGCATGCCTGGTACTTGGATGATGGTACTATCATTGGAGATATGCTTGAGGTTGCTAAGGCTCTGAGCATAATAGAATCTGAAGGTCCGTGTGGGGTTTACATCTTAATATTAAGAAAATCAAGTCTTTGGCCCTCGCCTGATCCACGTAGCATTGTTGAAGGTGTTTTCCCCAAGGATATTGGTCACCCAGAATCGTGTTAAACTTCTTGGTGGACTCATGAGTTTGGACTTGGATTACATGAGTGACATTGTTTTGAGTAGGGTGAACAAGACTATTCGGCTAATGTCTGCTATCAAAAACTTCAGGACCCACGTAGTGAGATGTTGTTACTTCAGAATCGTGTTGGTGTGTCCAGACTATACTTTGTGATGCGTACCACCAATCCTGCAGCTTTACAAAAGGCCACTGATCTTTATGACGACCATCTTCTTCAATATTTGAGACTTTTAATCACGGGAGATGGAGCTGGTTTTGGGCCTTTGCAACAAAGATTGGCTACCCTGCCTATCAAAGGTGGTGGTCTTGGTATATATACTATGTCCGACACTCGCAAATGACTATTGTTATCTTGCCTCCCGTAGTCGACCGCTCCGACTCGGAAGGTTATTCTTAGCGACTTATTTCCACTCGTACGATGGTTCTGCTTACCGACGGCTCTTCGAACTTTATTCAGGTATGTGGTTTGCCTTCAACTTATCACGTCGATAATAACGCCTCTTCTATGCACTCCCCGGCAGTCACTTATTTTGATGCGGTCAAGAAGCAAATCCTCGTCCAATTTTCATTATCTCGCAAGAGACTCTATTATGTGGCAATGCAACCGTGTCAAACATGCACAAGACTACCTCCTAGCTGTTCCAATCGGTGGGTTGGATCAATGTCTTGGGCCTGCATGATTCGAGCTATAGTTTGTTATCGCCTCGGTATTCCCTTGTTTGTTGAAGATGGTTTGTGCTCCTGTTGTAGTAAACCTATGGATATTTTCGGGGATCATGCGCTTCACTGTGCTAATGATGTTGGACTTAAGTTCCGACATGACTTGGTTCGTGATGTAATTGTTTGATATTTGCTACAAGGTGGTGTACACCGCACGAAAGAAGTCGCTCCGGGTTTTCATGTCCACGATAACAAGGACTTACGTCCGTGGACATCCTTGTTCTCAATTGGGAAAATGGTCAAGATGTGTGTATGGATGTCACAGAGTCTCTCCCTTTACGGGCGAAGGAGTTCGGGCTTTATCCCGTGCCAGGCTATTTCAAAGGCAATTTCGCGTAAACGTAATAAATACTTGGACGAATGTGTCTCGCGGTTATGGTTTGGGTGTTTTATCTTTCACTACTTTAGGTGAGCTTAGTGAGGATACTATTTGTTTTTTTCAAGCGTTTAAAGAACTGTTTAGTTAGTAAGGATGCTTGAAAATAGTAGTGGTCCTAGTAGTTTTATTTTCAATAGATTGGGTGTGGCTATTCAAAAAGGTGTTGGTGCCCAGCTTGTAACTCGGCTGCCAACTAAAAGTGTAAAACCTTAATCGTTTTGAGTTATTATTCAAGGAAATATAATAATAATAATAATAAAATAAGGGGTTTGTGGGACCAAGCTAGGCCATGACCAACCGGACTTGAGCCGGTCCCACAAGTTTCCTTAATTTTATGTATTTTTGTGTATTTTCCCATAATTTGAAGGAAACATCATGAAATCAAGGAATTTCATGGGATTAAGGAAACATGAAAAATATAATAATAATAAAATAGGGCATGTGGGGCCAGCTAGGGCATGATCGGCCGGCTATGGCCCGGTCCCACGGGTTTCCCTAATTTTATATTATTTTTCATGAGATCAAGGAAATATCATGAGATTATGGAGTTTTCATGAGATTAGGGAAATAATAATAAAATAATGAGGAACCATGAGGTGTGGGGCGGCGGGATCAAGGCATGGCCGGTTGGCCAATAATCACACTACCCCATAATATTTTCCCTAATTTTATATTATTTCCTCGGTGTGAAGGAAAAACCATGAAACGAGGAGTTTCCTCAAAACGAAGGATATTTGTTCAAATGAAAGGATTTTCATGAGATCAAGGAAAATAATAAAATATGTTAAAATATAGAATTTGGGCGTGGGGCCGATCACGGCATGACTGGGGTCGGTCGGTGAGCCACCCCTAGCGCCTTGACTATTATTTTATTATTTTTTTCCTATTTGCATAGGTTCATCGTCTCGTCGTATTTTGAAATACTTGTTTGTTCATTCGTGTTTGTTAATGCATTATTTGTCGAATACATTTACACCATTTTGGTTGGGGCTTACTCGAAGGTAACTCGGATGCCGTGTGTTGAATATTTATTACTAATCCATGGAATTCTAACTGGGAAGAACCATAAATTGAAGTAACGAAATATTATGAAAATATCGAATATTTTCCAGGGATTTGAATCTATTGATTTTGAGAATAATTAATTAATGGCTCTATACTAGTACGATCGTCTATGAGCGTTAATTATTCAGGAATTGAGTGATATGAGCTTGTTGAAGCGTCATACTTCTTTCATATAGTCAGGGAAAACATTGTTACATCCTGAAGACGTTATTGCTCTATACTAGCAGGCAAGCTGTCTAGGAGCCCGTCTAATCTTTCGATTCTATATAGAAGTAATTACTTGAAATTGCTCAAGTATTCATGAGATATGTCGTTGCCTCAGTGAGAGACTACATATCTTATATATATACTCTCGAGAGACAAGATTCTCGGTCCAGAGATTCTCATAGCATGATCTTTCATGCTTTCGATAAGAGACATGAGCCTCGATATTCATCTGATTGCTGGATCAGGAATACATATAATTATGGGTTTACGATTTTAGCCTTTGTAGAAAATCCACCATCTACATTAAGTCCCCTGCTTAGTGAGGAAAGCCGTGTTCCTCGACCAAGATTGAATGGTGATTTTCCGGTCATAAACAATATAAGTAATTTAACTTAGTCATTAGTTAAGATGTTACCGGATTTTAGATAGTACGAGCATACCATGACTTGAATGAAGATCCCAGTGGCATGATAGAGTGTCGTTTGGTGGACATAAATTGGTGTAGAACCGCTGATTTGGACGACGGGACCTTGGTCGTTTAGGATTTGCGGGCTGGGCCCAATAAGGAAATCCTTAGAAAATTAGGTTTTGGAAATAAAATTTGGTATAAAAGGAATTAATCCTTTTTTTTAATTATTTTTCCACGACCAGTGCTTTGATCCCTTCATCACCTTCACGCCAGGGAGGAGGAGGAAGTTTTCCGGAGTTCCCAGCATCCGGCCGTCGCCGCCACCGTCCGGCCAATTTCCGCCGGCGCCGACCAGGTACGTACCGACTTTTTTTTTTTTTTTTACTAAAATTGCTGAGTTTATGTGAGTTTCATGAAGTGATCATGATGAAAACCCCATATTTATGCATGTGAGTAGGATTTTATTGAAAAACCCTTGTTTTTTGAAAACGTATGTTCGTTTGATCGTTAGTTTTTGAAAACTAATAATAATCCCTGATTTAGGAGAGATTTTTTTCTTTACATATGAAGTTTTAGGTTTAGTGATAAAACTAAGTTTATGAGCTTTCATGTGAACCAAAGTTTTATCATGAAAAGGTGAATTTTCACAAAACCGAAATAAACCCTCGTTTCAAAGAATGACGATGATACGAAGAAAGAGTTTTTTTTTTTTTATATGTGAACTTGTGTCCAGTGATAAAATTTTGTTTATGAGCTTTCATGTAAATCAAAACTTTATCTTATAATGTGTGAGTTTTCACAAAATTGAAATAAACCTTCGTTTCAAAGACGTATGACAATACGAAGGAAAAGATTTTTTTTTTTTTATAAAACCGTGAAGTGTCCACAAATTTATTTTCGTGAGCCTTGCTCACGTCAAAAATATATATATATTTTTTTATTTACGTGATTGAATCACGTTTTTATTATATATATATATATATGTAAATATATATTATTTTCTTTAAAGTCAGAACTTGAGTTTTGTGTAATATTACTTAGAAGTAAACAATTATTTATGATGAAATAATGTTTTAGTTTTCATAATTCCATGGTTAATGCTTACGCAAAGAGAATTATTCATGATTTTATGAAAATCTAAGTTTATGCTCGTCTTTTGTAGGTTTGAAGAAGCGAGCAAGTTTTGAAGTGTTAACTCTTGCATTACTAGTAGAATCGTAAAAAGGTAAGAGTTGAGAATTACCATTTTGTAGACGTTTGCATCTCGTATGAATGGTATACTGAAGTGAAGTATTGTGTGCACGTTACAGCTACTTTGCAAGGATGTTTGATTCTCAAGTCAATGATGCTTCCAGAGATGATACGTGTGTGGACAATGATGCTTCCAGGGAGGATTCACACATAGACAATGATGCCTCTAGGGATGATTCATGCATGGATGAGACTTCCATTGGCGAAGATGAAACTCCGGGAATTAAGAACGTTCCGAACATAGAGGATGCATTCTTCATGGATCAAAGGCCTGAAAAGCGTCTCAATACTCCAAAGATTTCGTCTTCTCGATAAATCCCGAGAGGTTACTCGAAAAAAATTGGTGACTCCTCAGGCAGCTATTCGGTTTTGTCTTGAACGAGGATATTTTTCTGCATCAATCATTGAATTCAAGCTTTCTCGACGGCCCTTGGAAAAGTTTTCTGGATGGGCGAGGTACATGCTGGGTTTTCCTCGTGTTCGAGCTAAGTTGCATGACGCACGAGTAATACGAGCTATTCAAGCTTCTGGAGATTTATTCATTTTTCATGATGCGCGAGGTATTGTAGCTTTACTTGCTCGATGGTGTATTCCAACTCACTCTTTCATATGCAGATGGGGAGAGTTTACCATTACTTTAGAAGATGTAGTTGCTTTGTTGCATCTTCCAATCACGGGCAATTTTCCTGAATATCTTTCTTCACCAGAGGAAGTTGCAATCTCTAACATCTTGACAACCACGATGGAGGAGATTAATAAAGCATCTGGCAGCAAAGGTTGTTATGCTCATTGGTTAATACACTGGTGGCCGAGAGATACTCCTCTGGAGTGGCCTGTTGATGGTACGTTATCTATTGCCGCTTTCTTGTGTTTATGGCTGTCCAGAGACATATTTGAAGATGCTGGAAACTTGTTGAAGCCGTTCGTGATTCCTTTTGCGATTAAGATGGCTCAGGGCGAGCAACTCCCAATAGGTAGCTTGTTCCTGGGTTCTTTGTATTCTAACTTGGACTCCTTGATCATGGACTCTAGTGTCTCGAACGGTTTTATGAAGATTGAATGTTACGCCAATACAATGTTTCTTCAAGCCTTGATGTGGGAGCGCTTCAAGAATTATGCACCTATTCCACGTACCATTTTGCAAGGATTGAATACTGATGCTCGTCATGTTTTCTCTGAGAAAGTTAATGCCAGGATCATGCGCTGGTCTACAAAGCAACCTCGACGAAGACTCGCTTTGTTGATGTTCGGATTGTGAATCAATTCAACTTCCGCCCATGGGTATCAGTTCCCCTTTATATCTCTCGATTGAGAACTTTTAATGATGAAGAGAGCATGACTTTGGAATCTGGGCGCCGACTTGGATGACGGTGAGAGAGCTTTTATGCTAAGTTGTACTCCTGGTTATCTAATATCCATAATGCATGGCAAATTCTCAGTGAAAGAATACAATATTGATAGGGCGGCTCGGCAAATGGGTATGGATCAGTGTGTTCCAACTTTCCGAAGAAGAAAACCCTCAGTTGATCAACTTATGACCCGTCTGGACCGCACACATGTGGAAGGAAGCAAATTCTGGTTCCCCATCTCTGAAAGAGTTTCATATGTAACTCCGGGTTACATAGACTTTTGGGATCAACAACTCAAGCGCTTATCTGATTTTGTAAGAGTTAATCAACCTTTAGTGAAGGAGCCCGCTTCTCCCGAGATGATTGCTACTCGACCAAGATTGAAGCATTTCCCTGTAGTGACAAACGGAAAACATCTCCAGGATGTTCACAAGTAAGTATTTTACAAAGTCTTCATAAGATTATGATGATTGTATTTTGATTATCGCATCAAAATTTTCTTTTCCACAGGGTGGTCGTAATGTAAGACCACGAATTGATGTAGACCTCTCAGAAGCTGAGGCGACTGTTCATGGCGGAGAAGGCAGGAACAAGAATTATAAGTTGTTGCCTAATACCATAAAGTCCCCGGTTATTTCTTTGGTGAGTTGTCAACACTTTTCCGCTGTAACTTCTTTCATCCGTATTGCTAGGATCATGAAACCAATATTTGTTATTTGATTACGTAACTTTGCTCCGTCTAGTATTGATGGTCTTCAATTCTCTTCTTTGGCAGACAATCTCTGATTTGAGCGTTGAAGAAGAAAATATTGTGAGTACTCTCCTTCATAGCCAATCATAAATGCTTCACGTGAAAATGCTAATTATTTGAGAATGTGTCCAGGAGGATGTTGCCATGGAAGTAGAGAGTGCTGATACTCGGTCATCTCCCGAGAATAGAGGCGAAGGAAGTTCCAAATATTCGGAACCGAATGAAAATGATGAACCTCTTGATGTTGACACGGGCAATCCCAACTCTTTGAACACTTCGAAGACCCCCAAAGTAAGCACATATCTTGTAACCTCTTCATAGAAGTATGAAATTGCTGATTTTTGAGTGAATGAATGAGAATCCATGTGAGTGTACAAGTAATTTTGGCGAAATACGTCGTCAGAAAATTTCAGATTTCAGCTTTTAGCAAAAACTCCGTAAAACCTTCATCTGAAGTCGGATTTTCATGATCCGCATATGTATCTTCAAGCCCAGAGAATTTCCAAGCTTTTGAGGAAGAAGCTTTTTGAATTTTGAGCACGTTTAGGACCTGAAAAAGGCGAAACAGTAAACTTCCAGGAGACTTCCAGAATTTTTTTCAGATTGTATGTTGCCCGATGTTTCGACCACATCTTTTTGCTCGTTCATCGGATTGTCATGAAATTTTGACATGTGGTAGAGGACATCCATACGAAGAGAATGGTATATGACCCATCCTCAGATTCCTTGTAGGTTGCTCCCAGTTCGTCTTTTGGTGCAGAGTAGAGTACAGTTTTTTCCGGACGAGATTACCGTAAAACGTATTTTCACAACTTTTATGTTATTTGCTGACCTCTAACATGTAGAATGAAGAACCTTGATGATGCTAGACCACTTATATGCTGTAGTTTACGATTTCTTTTGGTTTCATGCTTGGATGATCCTAATCTCATGTAATCTTCGTATTAGGTACAAAATACCGAAGTTGAGAATGAAGGAATCAATAATGATGAAACGAGCAACCCTGGGGTTATTGATAAAGAAGTAACTATCCCTGCACTTCAGGGCCATGAGAGTGTTGTTGCTGAAGCAATTAAGGGGGTCGAGACCTCGATTGTTGTTGCTTCAGTGATGAAAGAAACTGAGCCGCAAGTAAGAGAGATTGAAGAAACTGTTGTTGTAGAGATTGTTCCAGTGATTGAAAACCGTATAGTGGTGCATGAATACCCAAGTGCAGGAGTTGATTTTGATCCTCCGTTTGATGCATCACTCCCATACCACGAACTAGTTGGTGGATTCGGCGTTCCCATTGGATATGCCAACTTGTACGAGAAAATATGGAAGAAATTTGGTCACATCGTCGTTACTAGAGACCCAAAGCGCGCTTATTCCTTAACCATGCAAGTAAGTGTTATCTTGCGTGTTGTAAGCGATATATGCACTAGAGCTAGAAATACTGTGACTCCAGATGTACTCTTTGATTGGGAGTTCAACTTGGAGAATTCTGAGAGACTTGGCTTCAATGTGAAATGGCTTCGTAAGAAGATGAATGCTATTAAGGACTCATGTGAGAATAACATACCCTTTCCCAATGATGCTGTGATGGAAAAGGAAGACAAAATTGCCAGACTGACTGAAGAGCTGAACATGGAGAAGGCGGCTTTACAAGTCTTAAAGGATGCAGAGGAGCAAAAATCTTTCTTTGTTGATTTCCTTTGATTTCTTTTCATAATCTCTTGAATTTCTGAACTTCTGAGAGATGTGAGTTTTTTTTTTTTTTTGGTTTTGATTGGTTTTGGATCGGTAGATGATTGAGGATTTTCTTTGGGTTTGATAGAGATTTTCTTTAAGCAAACTGAATTTTGATAAATTGTTGGATTTAAATTACTGAATGCAAGTATTGCAAACATTTTGGAGGAATTGAAATACAATGAAAGAAAACTCTAAATGCCAAATATTTTAGGTGTTCGTGCCATGAACATCCAATACCTCGAATATCCAAAACCTTAGACATCAAAGGCCTTGAGCCAATTCTCATGTATCACGGCCACGCTTTCCTTGTTATCCATGTTGATCAATTGTAGTATCCACCAAAGAACAGACTTAGAGACCATGTAGGGTCCTTCCCAGTTGGAATTCTTTGCAGAATGGGAGTTACGCTTAGTTGCTTTGAGAACCAAATCTCCTTCCTGGAATTTGTTAGGCTTGATCATTCGTGCCTTGAATATTTTCTGCTGGTTTGGAATTCTTCGTGCAATGGAGTTCCACGGCCGTGGTATGTATGGACACTCATGCAGAGGAGAATATTTGAGGTACTGTTTATCATGCTTGGCTATGTCTTCAACAATAAACTTTTTGATGATATGCTCAGTTTGAAGAAGCTCTGAACTTAACCATTTGGTGAAATATTGTTGGGGCGAGGTTATCCATTCATAGCATTTTGCAATTGCTAAGTTGTTGGTGGAGTAAAGTCCTCGGACCAAATAAGCATATTTGAAAACTGATGATATAGACACATGAGGAGGAATAAGACTTGCCTGAGTGCGAAACCTTTTGATGAAAGCATTTGCATCTTCTTCAGGTTTTTGTGTTAGCTCTGCTAGGGTTCTGACCTCCTTCAAATACTCGAATGGTGAAGTATCTTCTTTTTCTTCTTCCGAATCAGAGGTTTCTTCAATAGAGAGATGTGCAACTGAAGGTGTTGGTGTTACCTTTCCAGTGTGAATCCATGTTCGTCCAAGAATCATATCATATCCTGGATCTTCTCGAATTATGAAGAATTTTGTTTCTGTCCAGGCTGAGTTTATGTTCATCTTGAGGGTGATGTGGCCATAAGCATCTCTGGGTGTTCCTTCATGATCTGTGATTGTTACTGGAGCATGAATGGCTTCTTGTCGTGTGATACCAGCAACTCTGAGAGTTTTCAGAGGGATAATATTAACAACGGTGCCGACATCAATCAATGCTCGTTTGAACTCGTTTCCCTTGAGATGGACTGTGGTGAGGAGTCCCCAGTCGTACATTTCTTCATCTGTTGTTGAGGGCGGCTCGGGGAATGCTTCTTGAATCAACAAACGCTTTCCCGACACGATGTGGTTCAGTGCAGCGAACATGTCTCCCCTCTGGGCTTTTGATAAGTATAGCAATTCGCAGATATGTTCAATTAAGGATTGAACTGCTTCTTTGACAGGTGGTTCAGAAGGAGTGAAGGTTCTGACAGGGAGAGGATCTCTGTGTACCCCTTCAGTCCCCAGGTTGAGTTCTCCTGATTCGACCTTTTCTTTGAATATGCGCTTCAAAGTTCTGCAATCACTTGTGGGATGGTTGACAAACCTATGAAAGCGGCAGTAACGAGGATTTTCCATGGCTTCTTCAGTTGGTTCTTTCTTGACATATGGGAGCTTGATCGCGCCATCTTGAACCCAGGCGTCTAGAAGTTCAATAACTTCCTCAATGGAACAGGGGAAGTCGGGTGCCTCTGGATCAGCTTCCGTGTGTTGAGCAGGAACTTGCACATCATCCTTCCTTTGCGCCTTTGAAGGGGTTGAGGAAGTATGTTTGCGCTGTGGCTCGGCTTTTCGTTTACTCCCTTCTGCAACAACATTTGTGGAAGGTTGGAGGTTGTATTGTTTGTTGATTAAACGTCTGCTACCTCGGGTCTCCCGTGGCTCTTCAGCTTTTGTGGTCTTAGCTCTCTCCAATAGAGCAGGTGCAGTAGTTGCTGATCTCTTGGCCGCTTCATGGAGTTCTGAGAAAGTCTGGAACCTGAGATTTTCCAATAAAGCTCTATAGACTGGGATCATTCCGTTGATGCACAAGTCCACGAGTTGTTGCTCTGTGACATTCGGATCATGGCAATCCAAGGCCTGAACCCTGAACCTTTTCACATAATCGTTAGGATGTTCGTTGCTCCTTTGAAACATCCTTCCGAGATCAGAGAGGGTGATTTGTTCTGAAACGAAGAAGTATTTCCTGTAGAAAGCATTAACCATTTCTCCCCAATTTTTGATACTTCCTGGTGCGATGTTGTTGTACCAGGTATATGCTCTACCCTTCAGAGACTTTGAAAATTCCTTCAGACGGACAGTATGGTTGTGCTCATGTTCACCCAGTGCTTCCATAAACCGAGAAACATGTTCTCGAGCGTTGCATGTTCCATCATAAAGCGTGAAGGTTGGAGAGGTGTAACCTTTTGGCAGAGGAATTCTTTGCGTAGTAGCAGGGTATGGAGGTTGGTGACGATGCTCAGAAGGCGTTTTATCTTTTCCATGATCCTCCAAGAGGCGTTCCAGGTCCTCACGAGTGATGAAACTGGATGGTTCTTTCGCTGGTGGATCATATGTAGCTTTGGGAACTTCCTCATCATCTACTACATGGATTGGAGTGACTTCGGGATCAGCGTCTGAAGATTTTTCTTTAGCTTTTCCTTTCTCTTGAGTTTTCTCTGACATCTTGTCTGTAAGAGTCTTGAGATAGTTGAATAGTTCCTTCTGAGTAGCAGCCATGTTAGTCTGATTTTTGGCAAGAGTTTCTTGTACCTTCATGAGATCACCTATGGTAGGTGGATTTTCTCTGACTTCTTCGGGAGACCGACCGAAGAGTGGATTATTGATGGCGTCGGCGTTGCCGCTTGCATGGGTGATCACTGGAGCACCAGTGCATGGAGGAGTAGTAGTGGCGGGTTGTACCGGGAGGAGTGGTAGTGGCGGGTTGCACCGGAGGAGCGGTGTTAGCAATACCACTAGAGCTTGCAATATTAGAACCGGGGTGTTGAATCCGGGTTGGTAAATCGAACCGGACCTAAGACCGACCATCTTTGTGATAAGTGAATTTGCAACCGAGAGAATGATCTCCCACTGTGGTCGCCAATCTGTAGATGGGGCAAAACGATTGGTTTTTACGGAATTGAGGAGATGATCACGCGGAGGAGACTCCTTGAACCGAGCAAAATGCTTAACCTCACATAGATGCACTGCAAGAAGGGAGTGCTTTGAATTCGAGAGATCAATCTGTAGTACTCCGGCCTAAACCAAGACAATGGCCGTTCCAGAGTAAATTCGGTCACAAGAGAGGATGGGTCGGTCTGTAGGAGGGAAGATGAGAAATGTGTGAGATCAATGGTGATCGAAGATTGTAGGTGTGTTGTGTATTCTGAAAATAAGATAAGTTCTGAATGATTGAATTTGCTCTATTGAGAGTTGGATTGTTAATCTCGTGTTGTCTGTTTGACGTGAGATTGTCCTTGTTTCAATCATGATTCGAGACTTATTTATATTGTTGGAATTGAAAACACCATGATCTCATGAAGTGTGACAGTTGATGGAATCAAAGAATGGGGAAGTGGAAATCGTGTTAAAACCAGTTGCTCAACGTGCGGAGACTTGGTTGATTTTCCATCCACTACTTTGTTAACTCCTTCAACTGATTGCACGACTTGCTCACATTCTCATCGTGTGTATGAACACACGTGCCGTAGACCGCCAGACCAAAACCCTAGTTAATATCCCCCATGTGACACGATTGATGTCTCGTGTGATTGTGGAATCTGCAAGGCAGACGTGTATTTAGTTAGTCAGTTGCTGACTTCATGGGACGATGAGTCCTTGTATTGTTGAGTCGAACGTGGTTTGGAAATGTTCTGAGACTCATGAATTGAACATGTCTGTTGAGACAGAGATATGATGTGTGAATAAGTTAACGTGAGCAAATATTGCTCATTTGATGAATTGTTGAATATTGATAGTTGAACCAATATTCTTTGATTTGAGCAAGTATTGCTCATCTGAGCAAATATTGCTCGTTTGATGAATTATGGTAGCATGACCAAATAAAATATTAAATCGAAATATAGGCAATTGAACCGAGTATGATAAATAAAATGTTGATCACGGGATCAACGTAAAATTATTAGCGTTTGAATCTGGAATCATTAACCTTGGACTCAAAACCCTAATTTGATCAATTGATGATTTATTGATGGTTTATTGAGAATTAACCACAGAAAAGGAGGGACCGGCTACATGGGATTATGGGTCGACCATGTAGTGCCCAGATGCTCACGTGAGCAAATATCAAGATCTCCTGAAGACCAGTTAATTTGTTGATGAAAGGATGATTAAATGTTGGTTTAATCATTTATTAAAATAATGTTGAACCTTAGGTGATAAAACCCAATTAATTATGAAGAGATGAGGGACCGACCAAGGGGTCATGAAACCGGCCCTGGGTGTTCACGGGATCAATTGATGATCGTTCCATGAAGTTCCAAGTTGTTTGGAAGAGTTTTGGACCTAATACGTGCAATTGTGCAAATTAGGTCAAATCATGAGAATACGTGGGACCGGCTTCTTGCAAGCCAAAGAGCCAACCTTGGTCGGTCAAGGTAACATGCTCACGTCACCAAAGTGTCCGTATCTCAATTCTGAGAATTTTGATATTTTCTGGTGTGCGTTTGAGCAACATTTTGAGAAAATATGAAGAAATCAGGTTTTTTTTGTTGAAAACCGTCAAAAAACCTTCATGAGATGAAGGAAAATAATAGAAAATGAGGGAATCATGAAGTGTGGGACCGGCTATGGCCAAGGCATGGCCATCCGGCCAAGGAGCCCGGTCCCACGGTGTTTTCCCTAATTTTTTATAATGTATTCATGATTTTAGGGAAATATGATAAAACCAAAGAGTTTGTTGAAACCAAGGAGTTTTGTTGAAATCAAAGAGTTTCCATGAGATGAAGGAAACAAAAATATTAATAATAATAAAATAAGGGCGTGTGGGACCGGCTTGAGCATGGTTGGCCGGCTAGGGCCCGGTCCCGTGAGTTTTCCCTTATTTTATGTATTATTTCATGATTTGAAGGAGTTTTCATAATTTTGAAAGAATTTTCATAATTTGAAGGAAATATCATGAAATCAAGGAATTTCATAAAATCAAGGAAATATAAAAATAATAATAATAGAATAAGGGGTTTGTGGGACCGGCCAGCTTGGGCCCGGTCCCACAAGTTTCCTTAATTTTATGTATTTTTGTGTATTTTCCCATAATTTGAAGGAATTTCATAATTTGAAGGAAACATCATGAAATCAAGGAATTTCATGGGATTAAGGAAACATGAAAAATATAATAATAATAAAATAGGGCGTGTGGGGCCAGCTAGGGCATGACCGGCCGGCTATGGCCCGGTCCACGGTTTTCCTAATTTTATATTATTTTTCATGGGATCAAGGAAATATCATGAGATTAAGGAGTTTTCATGAGATTAGGGAAATAATAATAAAATAATGAGGAACCATGAGGTGTGGGGCCGGCTTGGATCAAGGCATGGCCGGTTGGCCAATAATCACGGCCCCACAATATTTTCCCTAATTTTATATTATTTCCTCAGTGTGAAGGAAAAACCATGAAATTGAGGAGTTTCCTCAAAACGAAGGATATTTGTTCAAATGAAAGGATTTTCATGAGATCAAGGAAAATAATAAAATATGATAAAATATAGAATTTGGACGTGGGACTGATCACGGCATGACTGTCCGGTCGGTGAGCCAGTCCCCTAGCGCCTTGACTATTATTTTATTATTTTCTTTCCTATTTGCATAGGTTCATCGTCTCGTCGTATTTTGAAATACTTGTTTGTTCATTCAGGTGTTTGTTAATGCATTATTTGTCGAATACATTTACACCATTTTGGTTGGGGCTTACTCGAAGGTAACTCATATGCCCGTGTGTTGAATATTTATTACTAACCCATGGAATTCTGCTGGGAAGAACCATAAATTGAAGTAACGAAATATTATGAAAATATCGAATATTTTCCAGGGATTTGAATCTATTGATTTTGAGAATAATTAATTAATGGCTCTATACTAGTACGATCGTCTAGGAGCGTTAATTATTCAGGAATTGAGTGATATGAGCTTGTTGAAGCGTCATACTTCTTTCATATAGTCGGGAAAAACATTGTTACATCCTGAAGACGTTATTGCTCTATACTAGCAGGCAAGCTGTCTAGGAGCCGTCTAATCTTTCGATTCTATATAGAAGTAATTACTGAAATTGCTCAGTATTCATGAGATATGTCGTTGCCTCAGCTGAGAGACTACATATCTATATATACTCTGAGAGACAATATTCTCGCCGAGATTCTCATAGCATGATCTTTCATGCTTTCGATAAGAGACATGAGCCTCGATATTCATCTGATTGCTGGATCAGGAATACATATAATTATGGGTTTACGATTTTAGCCTTTGTCGAAAATCCACCATCTACATATATAGTTGTTATTCACAAACTATTTTTCGTCAAATCCATTTTCAATTAATTGAAACATAACATGACTTTCGTCACTAGGTAAAGATGAACTTGGTCAAAGCGAAAGCTTACCAACACATACTCGAGAAATAGATAAGCGAGATAAACTCGGATCGAAATAGAAAATGTGTATAATCAAAGTCTATATAGCAAAACAAATTTTGTCTCAAGATAGGAGATAGAGTAGATAGACTTTTGAGTGATAGATAAGTTCAAGTATCCACATACCTTTTAGTCGATGAAGTTCCACCAGTTCCTTGAGTAGTTCTTCGTCTTGTATGATGATCGCCATGGAGTTCTTGAGCTCAACTACACTTTCTATCCTAGTCCGAGACTTAGCTATAGTAGACTAGAAATCAATACTTATAGTTTTGATCACTAACATTGACAAACATGCTTGAGATAGCAACGCATGCGAGTTCGACCGAGCAGTGCTCTAACACTTATTACAAGTTGGAGGCGATACAGACGGAACTAGGTGAACTATAGGTTTAGTTGCTTGTTCTTAACTATACGAAGTTGGTTTGATTTTGTATATCGGCTTAATCCTGAGAGTATTCAATTCTGGAGAAGGTCCCCGGGTTTTTCTGCATTTGCGGTTTCCTCGTTAACAAAATCTCGTTGTGTCTTTTACTTTTCTATTTCCGTAATTATAATTTTTTTTATTATAATTAAAAGTAAAATACACAAACTTTAATTCCTATTTACTTGATAGTAATCCTATTGTGTTTAGTTAAGTCCGAACCTTTTATCAAGTAAACATACTTCGTTGTTGTATTGTCTCGATCTCGTATCCATAGGCGATCACACGAAGTGTGAACCGATTAGTTGTATTGTCTCGACTCAGTCCAAAGACAATCACTTTCGAGAAAGGACTTATAGGTGGAAAAGTTTTAGATTGAGGTATATTTGGGTACCATCGTCTTTTCACTTATGAGGTCTTAAATGTGTTTTACTGCTCTGATACCAATTAAAAATGCGGGGGTCTAACAACCACACACAATATTTCGCTTAGCAATTTGTATGGACTAACTCCAATATACTTTCAAGAGAATGAACTAGACAGTATCAAAGAGTTATATCTCAATTTCTCAATTTCTCAATTCAATCCGTAATCAAACAAATATGAATTTCCCCGATTGAATATAATAAATAACTTGGACGGTATCAAAAACCAATATCCAAGTGTCAATCAATTAATCAATAACCAAAGGTTGGATTCACAATTGATTGAACTTACGCACAACCTGTGATATTTCCATTATATAAACAAATATAATGTGGAAAAGAAATAACACAGACACCGGAAGTTTTGTTAACGAGGAAACCGCAAATGCAGAAAAACCCCGGGACCTAGTCCAGATTTGAACACCATACATCGTATTAAGCCATTCTGAGACACTAGCCTACTCCAAGTTAACTTCGGACTGGAATGTAGTTGTGCCCTAACCAATCTCACACTGATCAAGGTACAATTGCGCACCTTACGTCTCTGAATCCCAGGAGGACTCTACGCACTTAATTCCTTAGCGGATCTCACCCACAACTAAAAATTGCTACGACCCAAAGTCGAAGACTTGGTAACCAATTTGTCTCACACAGAAAAGTCTATTGAATTGATAAATCTGTCTCCCACAGATAAACCTGCGAGTTTTCTTCTGTCTTTTGATAAATCAAGGTGAACAAGAACCAATTGATATACCGGACTTATATTCCCGAAGAACAGCCTAGAAATATCAATCACCTCACAATAATCTTAATCGTATGGTAGCGAAACAAGATATTGTGGAATCACAAACGACGAGACGAAGATGTTTGTGACTACTTTTTTATCTTGCCTATCGGAGATTAAATCTCGAGCCAATCTTAGAGAACATAGTACTCAATCACGATAGAAAACAGCAAGATCAGATCACGCAACTACATATAAAATTGTTGGGTCTGGCTTCACAATCCCAATGAATTCTTTAAGTCGTTAACCTACAGGGTTTTAGAAAAACCTAAGGTTAAAGGAGAATCGACTCTAGTCGCAACTAGTATCACACATGAGGTGTGGGGATTAGGTTTCCCAGACTGCTAGAGTTCTCCTTTATATAGTCTTCAAATCAGGGTTTGCAATTAATGTTACCTTGGTAACAAAGCATTCAATATTCACTGTTAGATGAAAACCTGATTAGACTCAAGCTAATATCTTGCAACCGTTAGATCGAACTTAGCTTGTTACACGCAAATGAAAAGTGACTTCATTTAGATATGAGTAACCGTACCTAAACGTGTGCACCTTTGCTGGCTCAACAATAGTTAATCGAAGTTAGCCATATAAACACTTTCATATCAACCATATTCATCTTAACCATAACTAGTTCAAATGACTCAAATGAAACTAGTTCTAGAGTTTTTCAATTGTTTATATTCTCATAGAAGTATACAAGACACAATTGAAGCAAAATCAATTTTGATACACTCGAATCAAGTTATGAACATTATAGCCACGGTTTGCAAAAGATAGCATTCCTTAATATATATTAGTTCATGAACAAACCGATTTTAGAATATAACCCACTCAAGTATGCAAACTGGTACACATACCTTAGTGGCCGGACTGAGTTCGGATTTGCCAGTACGCGAACTAGTACGCATACCACAAACTCAGTAAAGTCCCGGAACTTGAACCTCACGCTACTACGCGTACCAGTATGCGTACTGAGTTCCCGGACCTTGCCAAAACCAAACAGTACGCATACGGGTATGCATACCATGGTTCCCGGACTTGGATTACACATATGCAAGTACGCATACAGTGCTTATATCCAATTGTTCTAAGCTCTTATTTCAACCATTGAAACATTCTCGGAAGACGACAATAGATGTCTCGCACAAACTATTAGCTTCAAAGCAAATTTCAAGTGATCGAATGATCAATACGAAACATTTCGAGTCTACATCAAATGAATGTCTCATACAAATCATGTAAGATGGTACCAGGAGATTTTCACATGATCATCTTTTGACTTTCGTCAAGAATATAAGATGAACTTTGTTAAAGTGAAAGCTTACCAACACATATTTCGAGAAATATGTAAGCGAGTTAAACTCAGCTCAAAATATCAAACGTGTATAATTGAAGTCTATATAGCTATACGACTTTTGTCTCAAATAGGAGATAGAGTATATAGAATTTTGAGTGATAGATGAGTTCATGTCTCCACATACATTTCGTTGATGAAGTTCCACCAGCTCGTCTAATGCTCAACTACACTTTCTTTCTTAATCCAAGACTTAGCTATAAGTAAACTAGAAATCAAGACTTATAGTTTTGACAACTAAACTTGACAATAAGCTTGAGATAGCAATGATTGCGAGTTCGACCGATCAGTGCTCTAACATTACTATTCCCTTTTTTCAAAGTTTATCAGAACCTCGACGTTTTGGATTTGTAAAAAGTAGTGGACAAGAAAAGAAAAGAAAAAAAGGGTGGGGGGGGGGGTGCGTTGGAGGGAGGGGTGGAATATGGAGTAACTCGAACTTTTAAAAAATATTTGATGAGATAATAAAATAAATGGAGTAAGTATGCTTATATTGGTATAGAAATTCTTTGGATGATGTCTCAGCTAATAATTCACTCCCCCTTACATGATGCTCCGTAAAACCATATGTATGTAGTAAGATACTACTTAATAATTCTCCTCCCTTTTTTGTCAATAAAATTGGCAAAGGTGAAAAATCGGGATAATTATGAACTTATCAAAAGAGTTTCTAGACTAGAGAATGCATACCAACCTTTAGTTTAAACGATTTCAACCAAGAAATCTTGGTTTGCGTCAAGGATACATAAAGCATAAGTATCTCTTATAATTTTACATCGGCACTCTCCACAAAGATATTATCATTAAGCACAAGTTCAAAACAACTCTCCCCCATTAAAGTTATTCCCGAAAGAACGACAATGCGACCTTTACTCTAATCACAAGAGAAGAATTTTCTTGGACTTTAAATTTATTCCAGCTACGAAAAAAATAAATTTATATCCAATAATTTTCTCTAATCTCACCAGTTACGAATAAAGAATTTAAAAATAGGCACTAAGATACAATATTTTCGTGAGAAAAATCATCAACACAAACTATTTTCTATGCCAGTTACGAACAAGAGAACAGTTAGTGTGATATGACTCAACATAAGAATTATAACTTCTCTAGCCATGTACGAACATCGAGATTAAAGTACACCATTTATTCCATGGTGGTGTCACAATCAAGGAAGTAAGTCGATCCCTAAAAAACATCTTACGGAATCCTGTAGCAGTTTATTTACAAAAAGAGTAATCGTATAGAGATCAAAAACTACCATTCTCAAAAAAGTTTACTCCCCTTTTGCAAGAATGAAAGAGCTTAACCTATGAAATATATGAGATACATGTTCTAATCACCAATAATGATAGCAGAGAACAAATCTCACAAAATAAGCAATACATATATATAACCATGAAGATTAGGTATTACAAATTATCTTCCAAAATAAAATTTAAGTAATAAACTTTAAATATGCAAGATGATAATATTTGGAATTGCTAATGTAACACATAAAAATTATTCCAATAACTAGTTGTTTATAAAACGCGACTTCATTTGGTTTTTCACGGTAAAAAGTGGTGGAGGAGGCAAGTGCTCGATGAAGCAAATGCTCGAAGTAGCAAATCGCTGAACCTTTCAAAGAGATGTACTTGCAGAGAGTACTTTGAGTTCGAGAGACTAATTTGTAGTACCCCGTGATAAGTGCATAATTCATATGATTTTAATGTCCATTTCATACTTGTTTTAGCTATTATTCTTGCATATTTTCGTATTATTACTCTTGTTTGCTCTTATTTGTCTCTATTAGGTGACGAAAGGAGCTACAAAGTGCTTAAAAGATCTAGGAATATAAGTATTCCAAGTATCCAAGTGCCCAAGTCCAAGAGAAGTGGAAGAAGTGCGGCGAAAAAGGAGCAAAACGCTCAAAATCAAGAGACAGGACAAATATCAAGCTTAACTCATTCAAATTCAGGATTTCTTATCACCATCTTGAATAGAATTGAAAGATGAAAAATAATGCAAAAAGAATGAGGTCATTCCGAGTTCGGACGAAGAAGTTACGGCCAAATAAGTTTTATCAAATACCGAAGACAAGCCAGTTTGCAAACCGGTATGCAAACGGGAGTAACTGAAATTCAGTTTGCAAACTGGTATGCAAACGAATTTCCCTGGATTTTATTACAAAGTTTCAGTTTACAAACCGATACGCAAACCATGAAGGCCAAAATTCACGTTAGGGTCTTCTTTCGTAGTTTCGCGTCGGGTTCCTTAACCGACGAAGATACTTGAAGGCCAAGCAATGTATACCTATATAAATAGGTATTAGGCCATGAATGATAGATCATCAAGAGATCACGAAATTGTAATGGATTGAGAGAAGAAATTACACACGAAGTGAAAGCTAGGGTTTCGGAGCGATTCTTCAATCGTAACGATATCTATAACTTTTCTTATATGTATATCATGGATGATTCTACATACATTAGTAGCTAAACACATATTGATTGATGATGAATTCTAAGTTGTAAACAAGATTTGAGTTATTATATTAATCCACTTTGAAGTTCTTCATATGATTATCATTTGTTTATACTATAACAAATATTTATGATTGATTGATAGATTGTTTAGGTGGCCAACTGAATTGATCTATTGCTAGTATTGATTTAGGAGATAATTAATCGTCGAATAACTTGTACACAAGTAGATAACACGAGACCTTGTAGAGGGATTTTGTGGAGCGATTGTGTGTATAAACAACACTAAAAAGTAGACCTTGATCTAAGAGTAGGATCAACCTATAAATTCACAAAAGATAAAGCATTCGACCAAATTACACCTTGAGTGATCTACTGGTGTGACTCAATAATGTTGTAGTAATAGGTAGGGGTTGTCGTTCACTCGGACTTGATGGGATTGATTTTAAGTTTTAATAAAAGAAAATAAAAGAAAAATATATACAAATATTGTCACAAGACGGAGAGATTCTTCGATTCGGATTCCGCCAAACTCATAACAAAAGGTTCAAATATTAATTCTTTTAACAATTATAGCTCAACAAATAAAAATATGGACTCTTATTTTTGCCAAAGTTGATTATCAAAATATTAGTTGTATCCCTAAGCATAGATTATCTAAACAAAGCATAACCTATCTAATTGAATAACAACCAATTTAATCAAATCATAATTCTATTTTAATTAGTGCAAAAGTCAAATAAAGAATTAATTAAAATTACCCATGTATGAAATTTGTCTTCCTCCGTCGTCCCAAAGGATGGGTTCTAGCTCATCATGTTGGAAACACGCTCAAAATCCATTTTTATTGCTCAAAGGAGGTGTACAAATGATGAAAAGGAGAAAAAATGATGAAAATCAAATGTTTGCAACGATTATAAGTGTTGCAAACACTGTTCCAAGGAATGATAAAACCGTTACTTCTTTTAAGTCTCGAAACACCGCCGTATTACGACCCTCGTCTAAGTGTCGTGACACTGTAGAAGAAACGACCGTCCTGGAGAGTCTCATTTCTTCACGTTCTTGGTGCAAGAGTGGCAGAGAGAATAATTCCGCAACTTTGATTTTTTGCTCTTCTCGTTCTAATTTCTCCCAAACTCTCCGTGACCGTTCTATGACCTCCCCAAAGACCTATTTATAGCCTTTTTTGGAGCAAGAATAACTCATCATTAATCCCAGAAATCTTCCCATTACTCGGGTGATGAAGAAAATATTTTCTGGAATATTTTCTTCCCCTGTTTTAGCTCTTCACGCGTTTGTAGCTGGTATTGTCTCCTTATTTACCTTCTACACTCGTCTGGTAACAACCCACACACTCAAGACACGAGCAGTGCACGTCTCAAACTCACAAAAAAACCATGCAAACCCGTGCTTCTCTACCTTCTCCTAGCGGGTTATCTAGCCAAATTTAGGTCACTAATCGACCCATACCAACCCTGTTATGCTCAATGTATCCCTATCAATCTCGGCCATTGAGTCTCACTAAAACTCATTCAAAAAATCCGACCAAAGTTCGCGGTGAAGAACAATAATTTCCCCGCCAAAACCAAAATTTGAAATGGAGAGGATGAAGTGCCCTGATCCAAAACATGGGCGCCTTTATCATCGAGGTGCCTGGGTGCCCTTATCCAAAATGAGGGTGCCTTTATCACTTTTCTCCCTAGGGTCCAAATAACACTTTTTGAGCAACTTTTTCCACACAAGTGTATTTCTCCAAAAACACCTATACACACATAAAAACACCAAAATTAGTACAAAAATCGAGACTAACAATACGAAACATTGAGGACAAATTAGACACATAAATGCGTCTATCATCTACTACTATGTGGTTTAGACGAATAGAATCCGGTAGGCTAGAACTTCTGTATCCAGTGATATAAGGAATTTAAGGGACAACACTGATCTAGCTGTTATTCCACGGTTGGTGATAATCTATGATTAACGACAAGTAGAAAGTATAATAAATCATTGACGGTTTATTAACGAAGAAGGATTCCTCGATCATATCTCTCTATTGCTTACAGTTTAATATTTTCAATTGTTTTTGTTTAAAATCTAAAACAAAATCCCTTTGTGACACTTTGACAACTAAAACTCACTACTCTTCGTGGTGAACGATCCTTACTTCCATTGTATTACTAATTAATTGTGTGGAAATAATTTATTTAATTTGATTGCACTTACGACATCCACCACCACCTGGCCTAAACCAAGACAATGGCCGTTCGGGTTCAATTCGGCCAAAAGAGGAGAAGAATAGTCGTGCATTCGTAGGGAGGGAAGCTAAGAATGTGTGGAGATCAATGGATATTGATCGAGTGATGATGTGATGTGTTGAACTTCTTTGAAAATGAATTCTCTGTGTAGATGAAAGGGATTCTCTGTAAGTGTTTGATAATTGACAGTCGCAGGTTTGCTTACGTTGAATCTTTTGTTTTCAAATTTTAGGTTCAGAAACCTATTTATTGGTAAAAAAGACATCGATCTCCCGCGATGACAAGTTGAAGAAAGTGGAATAATGGGGAAGTGAGAGGGCGTGTAAAATCCACTTCCACTTTGGAGTGGAAGACTTGGTTGATTGACCATACACTGTTCTATTTACTCCTTAACTGTCAGCATGACTTACTCACATTTCTCATCGTGGATGTGCCTCACATCACACGTGTTGTAGGCCGTCGTACCAAAACCCTAGTGATACCCCCCATGTGACATGAACTGCATCTCGTGTGAAAGTATGCTTTGCAAACGTATTTTATATGTGCCGTCAATCTTTGACTTAAGACTATGAGTCTTAATTCGATGACTGAATAATTCATGGTTCAAGGTCACGATGGATGAAGCATGAAGTGCTTGCTCGAATCAGAAACAAGCGGTAATGATAGTTAAATGACTTGGATTAATGAACAGGTTAATGAGATTGTTGGATCGATCATAAACCATTATGTTGGTGCGTTAAGCACTTGACAGGATCGTATAAAAATAATCATTGATGGATGATCATAGAAGGTTCATCTGGATCCATGTGTCATGAGTCAGTCGAATGACAAAGAGAGAATATAATATTAAAATGGTCGACTGACGAACCGAATGTTGGTTGATGAACCAATAAAATACTGATAGCTGGATCAGTATGAAATTCTCGAATATTGATAGCTGAATCAACATGAGAAATAATGCTTTGCAGAACAATTGATAGTTGAATCAATTAATTAAATATTACTAAAATATTAGTAGCCGACCGAATATTAAATTATTAATTAAAATGTTGATTGTTGGATCAACATAAAAAATATTGGTGTTTGAACCTGTTCAGAATTATGTTAGACAAAGCATTAGGCAGTGGCGGAGACGGAAATTTGGTTAAGGGCTGGCTTGAGAAGCTAGCTAAGCTTCAACCCATATTTTAGGCCTGGCTTAAGCCTAGTTTTCAGGCCTATATTATCATTCTAACCAAATTAGGTAGTGAAAAAAATGATTGTTTGGACTTTTGGGGGTGGCTTGAGCTAGCCTAAGTTAAGCTGTAGATCCTCCCTTGGCCCTGGCATTAGGTTCGAAACCCTAATTTTGATTAATGGATGATCAACTGAGAATCAATCAATGGATGAGAGAGGGACCGGCTACATGAGGTAATGGACCAACCATATAGTGTCTAGATGCTTGACTGAGGATTCACCAAAGTCCTTTGCAGAGCAGTTGGTGAAAGGATGATTAATTGTTGTTAAATCATTAAAATAATACTTGACTCAGCATTAGATAATAAAACCTAATTATGGAGAGAGGAGGTACCGACCAAGGGGTGTAGAATCGGACCTTGGTGGTCGTGGAACCATCTAATGGTGAGTGGATGATATTCCTAGTTGCAGGAAAGAGTTTGAACCAAATATGGACTTTGGGTGATTAATTAGGTCAACAAATCATCAAAGGAGGTGGGACCAACTTTTGCAAGCCAAAGAGTCGACCATGACCGGTCATGGTGGCATGCTCGTGCTACTATGTTGCTCGCGGACCCATCCTAAGAATTTCGGTATTTTTGATGGTTCATCGAGCATTATTTGGTCCTTTTATGTAGAATCTGAGTTCAACTGAAACTCATAATTTTGGTGGAAAGACCAACCATTAAAAATATTAAAATAATACTATTGTAATATTTCTCATGGTAGTGGTTGCGGGACCACTCTAACCATATGGTCCATGGAGCAAGATTTGAAAAGATTTGGAAATGGGGAGTTTTGATCGAAAGAGGAAGTCCTTGAAAGAGGAAACCTAATATAACAATAAAAAATATTAAAAAATAAGGAATAGAGTGGGGAACCGACCAAAACTGGCGCACACCTAGCTGGCCGACCGTGTGGGCCCCACTCCATGATTTTCTTATTTTTCTTATTTTATTAATGTTTTCTCTATCATCCTTTCCTTCTTTGATCAAACTTCCATATCCTTGTTCTTCCATGTTTTTTGGATGCTCTTTTGAGCATTATTATTAAAGACAATCGCGCATTTTACTCGGGGCTTATTCGGGTGTGCCCCGTATGCCCGAAAGGTAAATATTCATTACTGCTCCATGAAATTCAGCTGAGACAAGTCATGGATCCTGAGTAAGTGAACATTAGTGTATTTCTATGAATTCAACTGATGAATACTGTGACTAGAATTAATTAGTGGCTCTATACTAGCATGCAATATGTCTAGGAGCAGATATGATGTGATCAACATCATATTTATTTTTTGTGTCAGAACCAGAGATGAATTCCGAATTCAAAAGAGATGTTGAGTCTTTCAGCTTGAATCATGAAATATATGGAACATTGAAAGCTTATGCTTAAGAAACCCCAATTTCATCGACATATATTATTACTTTCATGAGATTACAGCACTACAATTCACTTCTCTTGCGGAAGGTGAAGACGAGAATTTCTTATGATTCCGATACTGATCAGAGATGCATAATTTCCGATGTGATTATACGAATATGACTTTCGTCAAAAATCCACAATCAGTGTTCCTCCTTAAACAATAATAACAAAATTCCTACAAGGATTTGGGAAGAGCCTGAGAATGGACAATGATTATCTATTTTCTACTTTATTTCCCAACGCGTAATTGTTATCCGTTTTCTACTAAATTATACGATATTTATGCAAGACCCCAATTATTTTCCTACGGACTTTACTAAGTTAGGAGGATTTTAAGCTAAAAAGGGATAATCATTACCCAATTTCTACCTTTTAAAGACGGACAACCATTATACGTCCACTGCCTCTTCCAGCTACGATTCCAACTAATAGCGAAGTGAAAAGAAAGACTTTTGACCACGGTTTTTTTGAACTGGGAGGAGGCTAGAAACATCCACTAAATCCTGTCTTATATTTCAATGCCCTATGAACTATTGATACAGGAGGCCGATTTGGGGGTGCATGCACGTGTATACTTACAGTAGTTTCACATGTTCTTTGCTTCAATGCCAAATTTTCCAGTCCCAAAATAATTTTTAAGTAAAAGATTGGAAAATTAAAGGTGTACGTGAATCCAGTGTTGTAATCTGTAAACAAAAATTGAAGTTACGTACATAGGTTACTGTGTAATATGAACAACAATCCATGATGATGATCCAGCTAAGTATTCATATGTACGTACTAGAATATATACTTGTTAATTGATTTCAACAGACAGTTTGATTTCTGTACATGCAGGTCCATACTTTTTTGACCTAAAGTTGAGGCGAACGTTGTGGGAATTTAAAACTGAACTATACGTACTATCATCGCCAGAAGCAAGAATCAATCAGTTCCTTTATTATAACGCATGAGCTCTTGGTCCAGACTCCAGTTGTTTTGAGCTTTTGGTTAGCTGTTGTGTTTGTACATCCTTCTAATACTAATTTATCGGTTGTGAAATCAAATTTCCTAGTAGTCATTTATGAGTTTTTCTACCCTGATGCGTCAGTATTCGCCGAGGTTCTACGATGTTTTGAATTCAAGTCGTAGATAATCTCAACATATTAACTAGTAACCAATCGATTTGAGAATGACATGCAACTGTTTCTAAGCACATATTGCTAGGTTTGTTATACGTAATTTTACTGCGCATCTGCTTCAAGACATATGATGCAATGCTAGTGGTAAATAAGAATTCACCTGGCAGTAATGGCCCCAATAGAAAGTTCAAAAAAAGAAAAGAAAATAAATCAGTTCCTTTTCTTGTTCAGTCTGCCTGGAATGACTGTAGTGCAGTACTACTGTTTCTTTGGGAGTGAGCTTTAAATTTGCACGCAGGAAGGAGGGGCCGGAAACTAGAAATAAAAAGAGAGAACATGAACGCATGATGCTGCTGACACGATGAAACCGTGTCAAAGATGCATCATCATGAGAATCTATCTGGATATCTTTTTTCTGATCTCGAGGTCTTTCCTGGGCACCCATTCGATTACTCTGAAGAGCCAAAACCTTCATTCTTCTACTATTTATTATGGAAGTATTGATTCTATTCTTAAAGATTAAAGTGACTTTCATCATCCTATAAAATATAAGTGTAAGCTGTTTACCAAGTTTAAGGAGCCACCTGATAGCCACATGAGATGATAAAGATTCAGTATGGTGATGCTGGATAGTCAACGCTGGTCATCTTATCAGTCAGTGTTTGACCTCACCAGAATTTTACTCCTGAATGTCTTAAGCCCTTTTAACTAATATGGATTACCTAAAAACTTCATGGATTACCTAAAAACTTCAAAATCATCTATCACTGAACTACTTTTACTAAACTGACCAGTGACCAGTGACCACCATCATTTCCAGGCTCAAACCTATGGTGCTTGCATAACGGACGA
This sequence comes from Papaver armeniacum, assembly GCA_023531295.1. Lineage (NCBI taxonomy): Eukaryota > Viridiplantae > Streptophyta > Magnoliopsida > Ranunculales > Papaveraceae > Papaver > Papaver armeniacum. The sequence goes on along the minus strand of JAJJWW010019171.1, from coordinate 30,637 downwards.
CTGAATTAAAAACAATAGACCTCCAGCCTCCAGGTACACTGTACATTGAGAACCATGGTCAGCTCCAGGCTATGGGTTTCTACTAGCAATTCACACTTACATTCGTATGCTTGGAATAAATATGAGCAGTGTTCATTCAATCTCTGTAAAAAAAACAGTAAGAAAACTGAACCAAAGAAGTATATGTATTTGAAAGCTTGATGTATATATATTGAGCATGACTGATTACATTGGACAGACATAACAACACGAACTGATTTACTAGAACAATATACTATATAACTCTCTTAGCTTCATTTCCTTTACCAAGTTCAGCGACATAAAAAGAAAAAGATGATACAAATATAGGAACCTAAGTTCCTTATTTTTTTTACTCTATCAAACAAGACAGACTAACACAAATGAATACCAGTAATTTTAACACACTCGCAACAGGGGAAAAAAAAAAACATTACCAAACAAGATACGACAACCTCTTCACTCCCAAGCTAATTCCATCTCAAAATTGATTCTTTTGTTTTTGATAATATGCTACTATTGCTTATTAGTATTTTGATCTGTGGGTATCTGCAAAGTAGCGTCAGAAACTGCTGCTACTGCTTGAGCCACACTCATTGTTTGGTAATGAGAAGTCAAAGGCTGAGTATAATATATTTGAGCATGATTAGGATCCGAGTACTCATAAGCATAATTACCAGTATTAGGAGCTTGAATAGATTGAGATGGGTGATGCATTGGATGGTAACTAACATAATGCGGCTGTTGATGCTGATCCGTAGCTGTGTGCATCATCTGTTGACCTCCAACTTGCCCTGGAGCAGTTGTTCTATAAACAGTTGATGCCATTTCAGGTTGTTTAGGTGGAGCAGATCGAGGAGGATACCCAGGATTTTGTGGGGCTACAGATGTAGAGACCATAGTAGGAGTTGGAGGTGTAGGAGGTCGACTTGAAGAGATTTTAGATGTTTCACTCATATTTGGTTGCATAGACATGCTATATGATTGAGTTTGATGAACTGGGACATAATACATAGGAATTTGTTGATCCATTTGATGGAGATGTTGTTGTGGTTGTTGTGGAACATACATTGGGTGATAGTATGGTGATGAAATTGGTACCTGTCCTGCTCCATGTTGTTGGATGAAATGTGTGCCAGTTGCAGAGATAAACTGGTGTTGTTGCTGTTGTTGATCCAATTGTTGTGGAGGTAAAGCATAGCCTGATTCCTGAATCTGTTGTTGTTGCTGCTGCTGCTGTTGCTGCATCTGAATTCGATAATTTAGATCTGAAACATCTCTTTTAGGATCAACAGCAACTCTGTTATCACTTGGTGGAACTTGTTGGCCAACTTGTTCTTGATAATAAACTTGTTTTGGTCTAGCCATCATGTTTGGAATACTATTGTCTCTGTAAAATTAACATTCCAAATATGTATGTTCAGAACTCAAAATACTATGCAAAATCAAAATTCAAGCAATTTTGTGTTTTCTGTAAATTCTAAGATAATTTCCTGAATGAGAATTAACATTTTAAAAAGAAATTTATAGTACCTTCCAGTTCCATCAGGTGAGGGTAACTCAACACCACCACTAGTTTTCTGCTGCAATTGAGGTTGTGGGGGCTGAGGTGGTTTTCGAAACCCATACTCAGATCTCTCATCATCAGAGTAAACCCGATTATGGCTGTTTTCATTAACAACACCAGAATGAACTCCAGCAGAGACAGTAATGGTAGTAGGAAGTGGAGGAGGAGATGAAAGCAACGCAAAACCCCCTTCATCCTGTTTATGTTGTGGAGGAGCAATATTCATGTGTGAAAAATGATCTTCTAATCCAGCAACTTTCTGATCTTCAACATGAACCCTAATTGGAGGCAGATTAGACATTGAAGGTGAAGAAGTAGTAGACCCAAATGATGAATTAGTTTCCATCATAGGTGAATCAGGTATTGACTGCACATCTTGAACATTACCTCCCTTCATCTGTTTGTTTAAATTCCCCAATGATAAGTCATTCTGATTATTCATTTCCACATGTTGATTCCGATTATGATCTTGAATACGAACAACATCATCTAAACCTAACAAGCAATTAACAGAAGCAGAATCAGCAGATAATCCTCTAGGTAAATTCCCAGAACCATTCAAAGCATCAACAAACCAAGATTCAGATTTAGAATCATCAAGTAATGAACCCATTGAAGCAGCCGTTTCAGGTTTTGAAAAGAACAAAAACAAACGAATCCTCGATGTTTTCACTGAAGCAGCCGAAGTACGATCATATTCTTCGATCATATTCTCAAGATCTTCATCAGTTGATACTGAAATCAGTGAATCTAAATCTTCATTTGGTAATTGATATTTCAATGTAAAAGAACGACCGTTTAGTAAAGTTCTTGAGATTTTCGACGAAAGGGAAACAAGTGATGAATGACGATCCACAACTACAATACGAGTATCACCACCGATATAGCACAGAGATTTATCATGCGGCCGCGGGATTATATGACCGCCGTAACTACACATGAGACGGAGTTTTGAATTTGGGAGGACTTGTGGTAATTGCTGTTCATTTTCCCATGAATCGTTGTTTCTTGAACGAGGTGATGTTGATGAGTCTATTGAGTCTGTGTAACCACTACCGCCGCCGGCACCCTGGTGGTTGTTTGTAGTAGTGGTTGTTGTGGTTGTGGAGATTGGTGAGGGTGGTGGTGGTGGCAGTGATGGATCCATTTTGTTTGATGGTGGGTGGAGGTGGAGAAGAAACTCCACACGCAAGAGAGTAAACTGAAATTAAAAAAGAGGGGAGTGGATTATTACAAGATTGATGCTCTTTATACGCTTCTAAAATCTAGCTTCTTGCATTTTTCTTCTCTTTTTCTTACTCGTTTCTCTCTTTGCTGAAAATTACAGTTCGGCCCTTCCAGATTTTTTAAAATATCCAAGGCTCTTAAATCACCTATTAATTTCCGGAATGCATTGATACTATAATCAATTTCAGAAATCAAAAACAAAAACACCTTACCTCACATAAAGTTATCCTTCTTTTTTTTTGAAAGTTATTATTGGGGCGTCACACTCCATTAGAGGGGCTTCATTTGGATATTTGATGACCAAAAATTTGGTTAAGGGATATTTTGATTCCTTAGCAATTTGTCAAAATTACCCTTCAATTAAAACTACTAAAAATAGATGAGGATGAAGCAAACTGATCCTAGTGATGGTAATCAACAACTCAATCAACCTCAACTCATTCCACCGATTCAATCAATTGAAGAATCATGTTTTCAAACTCCTCAACAACAACCCATGGTGTATGTAAGGTAATAATCAAACAAACCCATCTTTTTGTACCCGTTTTTGTGCTTAAATCGAATGAAATCGAAGTAAAATTAGGATTTTATTTACTTTACGCTAGTGTTACGCCTGGGTACGGTTCTAGATTTTTCAATCGTAATTTAGTTTTTGAAGAACTTACGCTTTAGGTTTAGTTCAATTCAGCGTAAACTTTGATTTGCATGTCGTTTACGTCTAGGTTTAGTTGATTTCGTGTAATTCCAATTTACGCCTAGGTTTAGTTGATTTCCGGGCGTAATTCCAATTTACGCCTAGGTTTAGTTGATTTCGGGCGTAATTACAATTTTACGCCTAGGTTCGATTGATTTCGGGCGTAATTCCAATTTTACGCCTAGGTTGATTGATTTCCAGGCGTAATTCCAATTTTACGCCTAGGTTGTTTTCCAGGCGTAATTCCAATTTTACGCCTAGGTTCAGTTGATTTCCAGGCGTAATTCCAATTTTGCGCCTAGGTTTAGTTGATTTTCCAGGAGTAATTTAGGACGTAGCTAGGTTTAATTAATTAAACTAAAGCCAAACAAGGGTTGTTTAGTCATTACACAATTATTTGAGATAAGGGATTTTTGAAATTACTTACGGGTGACCCGTTTTTGTCCTATTAGGTGACGCCCCTCTAATGGAATGTGACGCCCCAATAATAGCCTTTTTTTTTTTTGAAGTTATTTTGAAATTACGTATCCCAGTTAAATTCTAACTTCCTTAGCTATAGAAATCGAAAATAACTTCTGAAGTGATATTCAAACATGGTATTAATAGTTTTAAGACTATATATTGCTTAATCAATACTTGAGTGGATTAAAATGGTTTTAGGTGTTTTTAGTGAAAATCTAGATTTACTTAACTCGAGACATTATAATTTACGAGTGCACGAGATAGTATTTGGTCTTTGGGGACATGAAGAAATGACATAGTTCTGCTTTTCTAAATTGTATTTTAATAAAGCAGATTCACTAAATACATCTCTTTCACGGCCAATTTACAAGTGTACGAGGTAGTATTTGGTTTTTGGAGACCTTGAGAAATAATATAGTTTTTCTTTTTTTAATTGTATTTGAATAAAGCAGATTCACTAAATGCATCACTCTCACGGTCAAATTTTATTAAAAAAATCCCTTTATTTTGGGATAAATATCCTAGCCTCTTAAATCACCTACTAATTTCTGGAACATATTAACGTGTTTCTATATTGTATCTAATTTCAGATTCACTAGATACATCACTTTCACGGCCAATTTAAATATTAAATTGTTAAAAAGTTTTTAAGATAAGTTGGAATCTTATGAGATTCAATAGATGCATCACTGTCACTGCTAATTTAAATATCTGATTGTCAAAAGGGTTTTAAGATAAGTTGGAAGCTTATCAACGTTATTTGGATTACATTTCTCAAGTTTGACACTGATGCAAATTAGACACAACAAATCAAGCAAATTACCAAAAAGCCTAGCGCGTCGCACTAACATTATCTTTACAATGAAATATTCGGCTTGAATTTGCATTTTCCATTGCCATGGATGCTTAGATTTATGCAAGAGTTCTTTAGACTTGGAAATTGATGCAAGCACCTAAACTCAAAAAGGCCGAAGAATATACGGCTAGATTCTGAATAACTTCTTTTCCTACACGTACACTTGCTTTCTGTTGGAAACAATGAAGAAATAATGAAATCGGATCTCAAACAGCTGAGTCGCGGACTAGGTCGCTATCTTTAAGGTATTTCGCGACTCTGCCTCTTGATTGTGCTAGCAATCAAAAAAATTGTCGAACACCTATGGGATAAAACAGCTGATAACTCTCTTATTCGATTTCTCTGCACTATGAGAAATCGAACCAACAAAAAACTCTATCTAACACTTGCTCAGAACTCGAAATAGATGAAAAAACTATATTTTCATCTTCTCCAGAAACTTTTCTTATATAACTCAGAAAACATTAATTCGGTTTTAATGAAAATAAATTTCGCAATAAGTGCGCAATGAATTTCCTCCATAACAGTCATAAAACGGCAACATTAAATTTACCAAAAATTAATATAATTAATTAGGAATATTAAGTTGAAAACGTTTGGAAATCAAGAGTTAAAAACAAAGAAAAATAAGTTTCTGGATCACAGACCTCCCAAGACCCCCAAGGCCCCAAGGCCCCGCTCTCCCGATTTTAATAAATATTATAGATATATAAATATACCTATTCAAATGCATGGGGTGAGACTTGAACCCAAGTCTATAGTGTGGGAGCCCAAAATTATATCACCACACTATTTCTCTAATTGTGATATAAAATTACAAAACTATGTTTTTAAATATATATATCTCCCAACAATCCCCCACTTATATTTTAAAAACATTGAGCAAGTGTTGTATAGTTGTGCATCTGCAAAGGTGCCTTTTCGACTTGAACCTGCATAGTGTTAAATTTTCTAAGTACCGGGTGACTAGAGTGACTTGTCTTGAACTCTAACTAATATTAGATTATTTAACACACACAACTATATCTAGAGTAAAGTCCTTAAGTTCGCACATTAAGGCCATGTGCTTATCCCTTTTTAACAAATGATCTAGAGAAATGCCCAATTTCTCATGAAGGCGGCCATACCTTCACATTCGTATAGGTGAATCTATCAAGAATACTCCTGTGTATCCCACTCTAACTTAAGAGCTATAGAATCATTAAGAGTTAAATACTCAACTTTGTTTCCCACTTCAGATATCATGCTATGGGAGTGCATGACTCTATCATATCATTTGTAACTTCGTCTAGTCCCTTTGAACCTATCTAGATTGGGTATCCATTACAAATGACTCAACTTCTCACGAGCCTAAGTCCCATACTTCTAGAAAATTTCCATACCTTTTCTCTAGCTAACCCTTTCGTCAAAGTGTCACTATATTTCCTTCGAGATCTTACATGATCTATTCTTACAACACCGAGTTGTGAGAAATTCTCTAAGCGTGTCGTGCTTTCGACGTATATGTCGATTCTTATTGTTATTATAACAATTATCTACTACTCCGATAGCCGGTACTATATGAGAGATCAAAGTGGTCAGTATCGGTTTTCCCATACCGGAATGTCGACAACGAGACATTTCAGCCATCCCGCCTCTTCACTAGTCGCTTCTCTGCTATCAATTCAAATTCTCCATCGTAGATTGGGCTATAATTATCTGTTTCTTTGATCTCCAAGATACAGCGCCCCAAAGAATAGTAAAAACATATCCACTGGTGGACTTGGAATCATCCGAAAGAATGTTCCAATTAGCATCGCTAAATCCTTCAAGGACCGCAGGATACCTTTGATAGTGTAATCCTAGGTTTGTGGTTCTTTTCGAATACCGCATAACCCTCTCAACAAAGATCCCAGTGTTTCAAACTAGGATTACTAGTAAACCTGCATAGAACTCCCATACGCAATGTCTGGTCTAGTACAATCAATTTTATAACGCAGATCGCCTATTATACTAGCATATTGATTGTCTAACACTTTCTCCGGTGTTCCTTAACAATTTCACGGTAGGATCAAAAGGGAGTACAAACAGGTTTATAATCAAAATATTCATACTTCTTTAGGATTTTTTCAATGTAGTGAGATTGATCCAAACAAATACCACTATTTATTCTAGTTATTTTGATTCCCAAGATTACACTAGCTTCACCCAAATCTTTCATGTCAAAATTCGAACTAAGCATGCTTTTAGTTTCATTGACAACGAGATAAACTGAACCAAATATTAGCAAATCATCCACATACAAGCAAACAATCACACATACATCATTCTCGCATTTATAGTAGATGCATTTGTCACCCTCATTTATTCTGAAGTTACTTGAAATCATTAAATTATCAAATTTCTCATGCCATTGTTTAGGAGCTTGTTTCAAACCATAAAGAGATTTTTCTAGCTTACATACTTTATGTTCTTGTCCAGAATTACAAAACCTTCAAAGTTGTTCCATGTAAATTTCCTCTTCTAGTTCACCATTCAAAAAGCGGTTTTAACATCCATTTGATGAATAACAAGATTATGAGTAGCAAGCAATGACAATCAAAACACGTATAGATGTTAATCTAGTAACAGGAGAATAAGTATCAAAAAAGTCTACGTTCTCTCACGCTATAACCTTTGGCAACCGGTCTAGCCTTATGCTTATCTATTGTTCCATCGGGTTTGAGTTTCCTTTTCAAGACCCATTTACAACCTATTGGCTTACAACCGGAGGTAAATCTACATAACTCCAAGTTCCATTAGACATGTGAGAATCCCATTCATTATCTACTGACTTCTTGCCGAAACTAGACTCTGTAGAACTAAACGCCTCTTGTAAATTAGAAGGTTCTTCTTCTATAACGTAAAATTCAAAATCGGGATTTTTATCTTTTGTCTCGATCCTAGCTCTTTCTCGCATCTAGGTTCAAATTCGGTGATCCTAGTTTCTTCACTTCTAGGTTCTTCTAATCTAGACTCAGAATCAACACTAGGTAAAGTGCAAGGTGTTGAACCCCCACTATTACCCCCACTAATTCTAGATTTAAAAGGAAATCTATCTTCAAAGAAGTCAACATCAACAGATTCAATAATAACCTTATTATTAATATCAAAGAACCTATAAGCTTTCTTGTTTTGAGCATAACCAATAAAAACACATTCATAAGCTCTACTTTCTAACTTATGTCTTTTAGGATCGGGTTTCCTAACAAAAGCCAAACAGCCCCAAACTCTAAAATAAGATACATTAGGTTTCCTATTTCTCCAAAGTTCATAAGGAGATATCATGGTTTTATTATTGGGAATGCGATTCAAAACATGGCAAACAAATAACAAACATTCACCCCACCAATGAGAAGCGGCACTTAACTAAGCAAACAAGCAACAATCAATTCAAGAAGAGTACGGTTCTTTCTTTCAAATTTTACCGTTCATTTGAGGATTATATGGAGCGATTCTTTCATGTATAATGCCATTAGTTTGGTAAATTTCAGTAAAGGAGCGGGAGAATCATATTCGGTTCCTCTATCACTACGAAACCTCTTAATTTTTCTACCAAATTGATTTTCAATCTCAAAGATAAAGATTTTAAATTTTTCAATAGCTTCATTCTTATGGCTCAACAAATAAACATACGTATAATTAGAACAATCATCAATGAACGTCATAATATATCTCTTCCCATTTCTAGTTAGGATACCTTCATATTCACACAAATCGAATGTATTAAGTCTAGTGGTTGGGATTCTCTTACAACAATGATTTATGTGAAGTCTTAGTTATTTTTTGCTTGATCATAGTATTCACATTTTTCAAATTCATTTTCGAGAAAATTCAGGGAGGACACCTAACTTTCTCATGTTATTTACTAACTTTTTACCCACATGACAAAGCCTACCATGCCAAACATTAAAATTGCAAACCATATAAGCAGAAGAATCAATTTTATTCATAGCATCAACATTAAGCTTAAACATTCCATCAGTCGCATAACCTTTTCCTACAAAATTCTTATTCTTAGTTATAGTGTAAACATCGGACCCAATAGTTTGATACAACTTGACCTTGTTGAGAAGATAGCTTCTAAACAAGGTTCTTTCTCATTTCTGGAGTGTGAAGGACATCTTTCGAAGATGAGTGTCTTCCCGGTAAACTTCAGCTTCACTCGTACTGTAACCTTTCACCACAGTCTTTGAGAGTCTCCCAACAACACTTTCTTATCCTTGGTTTCAAGATAAGTCTTAAACATGGACCTATCAAAACAACAATGACGCGAAGCACCACTTTGTCTATCCACCACCCATCGATCCACCAACCATGAAGAACTCTGGATCGAGACCATGGCAATTATAACGTCACCCACAAAGATTAGCTTGTGCGTTATTCTTTTCCTTGTTAAACTGCAGTTCCTAGCCATGTGGTTTGGTTTACCACAGGTATAACAAAGAAACTTCGCAATTGGAATTCGGCCCATTTTTCGATGGGTGTTGGTTCTTGTTTTGATTAGGCCTTCCTCCTTTCTTTTGGTTCGGGTTAGGTTTCATATCCCTTTTCTTAGGTTTCAAACTCGGATGAGTCTTATTGTTAAAACAATGAGAATCTCTTCCTTCTTATCTTGTTTCCGAGCTTCTTCCTCAACCTCCCGAGCTTAACAATCAAACTTTCAAGGGAAAATTCTTTAGTCTTGTGACGCAAAGTATTACGAAAATCTTTCCATTCTAGGTGGTAACTTGTCAATCATTACGAAACTTGAAATTGTTCATCACTCTTTCATACCTTCGGGCCACAATTTCGTGGTAAATTTTTTTTGAAGTTCATGAGCACGTGCAACAATCGACCTATCATCCACCATTTGGTATCTCAAATACCGACTCACAAAGATACTTCTTTGAGCCGGCTTCCTCGGTGTCGTATTTTTTTGTAATGCATCCCACATCTTTAGCGATTTCAAAAGTTGAATAATACTCATATAAATCATCGGATAATGCGTTAAGAATGTAGTTTTTGCAATCAAAGTCGTCATCGATCCATTTGTCAATGGCCTTTTGTTTCTCCTCGTGTTTGAGAAACAACATCTTTGGCACCATCGGAAGGAGATGGATCAAGTTGCGGCAAGCACCATCATCGGCATCAAGCAACGGTCTTATCGGCGGTAGAAGTTTTATCGCGAAGGGTTCCATGGTTCCGGGATGAACACTCGACACAATCATATGCGACTTCATGAGTTTGAGATAAAAGAACATCTTGACTTCCATCTTCCCAAATGCAACCCTTCAAATTTGAATGGCTTGTTGGTATCATCAACGCGCTTCCTTTCAACCTCCATAGCAAAATCAACTACCTTAAAATTGTTGGAAACAATGAAGAAATAATGAAATCGGATCTCAAGCAATTTAGTCGCGGACTAGGTCGCTATCTTTAAGGTATTTCGCGACTCGCCTCTTGATTGTGCTAGCAAATCCAAAAAAAAATTGTCGAACACCTATGGGATAAAGCAATGATAACTCTCTTATTCGATTTCGCACTGAGAAATCGAACCAACAAAAACTCTATCTAACACTTGCTCGAACTCGAAATAGATGAAAAAACTATATTTTCATCTTCTCAAAACTTTTCTTATATAACCGAGAAAAATTAATATAATTAATTAGGAATATTAAGTTGAAAACGTTTTGGAAATCAAGAGTTAAAAACAAAAAAAATAAGTTTAAGGATCAGTGGACCTCCCAAGACCCCAAGGCCCCAAGGCCCCGCTCTCCCGGATTTTAATAAATATTATAGATATATAAATATACCTATTCAAATGCATGGGGTGAGACTTGAACCCAAGTCTATAGTGTGGGAGCCCAAAATTATATCACCACACTATTTCTCTAATTGTGATATAAAATTACAAAACTATGTTTTTAAATATATATATCTCCCAACACTTTCGTCACAGCCCTTTTACAAATGTTGTTCATTAATCCATTTTGGGTAATTGCATCTCCATTGATTTTCCAAAGATACATTTCTTTCCGTAAGGTTTAAATTACTCTAATCCAGTTTTGGGTAACTGCATTTTTCTTATTTTCCTACACATAAATCATGTAGCTGATTTTCTTCCCATGCATAAGGATTATTGTAATTGTAATAAGGGAGATGCATGATGAAAACAAACACTTGGGAGAGAATGTAGGAGAGATCCCCTGCGTTTAGACAGATATATAGTAGTTCCCAATCCATCCTTTGCTGCGAGAGCAAGTTTGACTCACTGACGCTTATAAGCATTTTGGGTTTGCTGGGTTGGATATTGCTGGCCTACCGACAACTTTCTTTTGTTTCTTTTTCTCTGCTCACTTTCTCAGTCTTCTGTGACTGTGTGTCATTATGCGACTGTTTTTATATTGTTATTTTTATGTGCTACATGCAAACTACTAGCCGAGAAGCTGAAAGCCCATGGTTTACTCAAAAATCTGATCCTCTGGTGACTCTTACTCCATTAAATTATTGTAGCCGTATTTTTATTTGTTTGTATTAAAAAAATCTGAAATGACGCTGATCAATACATATTGAGCATTGTAAGGAAAATGAACGATTGGAAATACGTTACCTTCATGTATTTGGTATCAAAATTTCCCTATATTATATATATCGGAGGAGGATGAATCGTTCGATTATTATATGATCTGGTACAAGTACAACTACTATAATCAGATTTGCAATATTGGTTTTTTACTCAACTACTCCTTTCAACGGCATCAAGTATCCAGCTAGCTATTCAGTTTTAGAAAGAAAAGAAATGGCCAAAAGAAACATAATCTTGTGATTCTTATCTGTTAAGGATCATTTTTTAAGATTCTGAGTTTGATTGATGTCATCCTCTTAGACTACTAAATCAGATTCCTAGTTGTCTTTCACCGTACAAGTAATGATGTAACATCATCATAATTGTGCACGGGTCATTGGCTTTCCATATTTGTTAAATGCACGAATTAAGAAAAGTTGTGAATGAGAAGGAAATCCCAAGTTGCACATCTTGGATGTAATTTTCATTCAATTCTACGTCCAATACTTAAAAGAACATACACTTCATTTTTCTTTTTTATTTGTAATTTATTTATTTTTTGATCGGTAAAAATTATTGGATGCCGACGAGTTTTAAACTCAAATCACCGGTATCGTCATCCAGTGATTTTACCACTGTTCAGCAATAACATGACATCGGCCGTACACTTCCTTAATTCATTGATATAACACTGAGTCAAACATACAAACTAAAATGGTGTTTTAAATAACAATAGTCCAATCAATTTGAAACTTTATTCGTTTGAAGTTATCCAATTTACACAAACCTTGTTGACAAAAGAGGCTTCTAATTTAGACGGGCAATTAGATTTGGAGAATTTGTAGTTTTTCGAGTGCTCGTTGGCTCCCCGCTCCGAGTGGTGAACGATAAGCCCGATTACCTTTTCATGCCCGTGTCGTACCCAAATTTGGTTCCTATGTTGCCTATTTATCGAGTAGATATCGATGGTGTCTACCGGTTGCCGCTTAATCTTACCTATCGTTGGTAAGATAGATCTTTCGCGCCCAGCGTGCCCGCTTGAAACGACCTGCCCCTGGTGCTCGTGCTCGTGCTCGCCTGGTCTTAAAAGCTTGGCTGGCTTGTTCTACTAGAGATAGTCGTTCCTTGATAAACAATGCGTGTTGGCGTATGAGTGGTGTTTGGTCTTCGGTGCTGGTTGGCCCCCCGTTTCACGCGGCGACAACAAGCCCGACTACCTCTTCAGCTTCATCCCTGAGTCGCCTGAGGGAAAGACTCGTTTGGTTCCTGTGCTTATCTGTCGAAAAGTTATCGACTATTGCCCCTTACAAAGTGAACATGTGAAATCATCCTAGCATATGTGAAGGGAGGGACTCCCTCCTGTGGCTATGCAGGCAGCAGGATCGTGAGAGGGGGACCCCTCCATGTAGCCCTGCATGCCTTGGGCAGGGATAAAGTGGGTATGCTATTTTAACGGTCGCGAATGCGTAAATCCTATTAAAATGGTGTAACCACCCTCAGTTCCACCAGCGGCACGGAAGGTTCCAAGGATTTACTCTCTCTCCCACAGGTTGCCCAGCGGGTGAACCGACGTAGAAACTTAACCATATTTTGGAGATAAAATCTTCACGAGATATTATCTCTGCCCTACCTGGTACTTGCTACTGGAAAAAAGGCTTTGGTTTTGGTTAGTTGTTGCCTAAGTATACTTTGTAAAGAGGAGGCTATGGGCTATGACTACAGAATTTGTCATTATTCTCTTATCTAGATTTACTTTTGGTGATTGAGAACTTAATGGACAGCTAATAATCTATATGTCTTATTGCTGGTTGGTCGTCTAGTAGTTCTCTTACTCGTAACACATAAGAATTTCAATACCTCTTTCATTGACAATTGTTCTTGTGTTTGGATTTGATCGTGGTCTCATCATGCTTCTTGCATCATTTGGTGTCGGAAATCCAAACAAAACTGTAGAACTGTGTTCCCGTCATTTTTGGAAAAAAGATACTACCACTCTTCCAGAATCGGAAGAAGTATTACATACTAAAATGTGATTTTTTATGGCTTTTTTATTTTTATTTTTAAATGTCTCTTTAATACTATGAAACCTGTTTTGAGGCATACTTAAATTTTTTTGAGGCATACCAAAATAGGGTCACTAAATAAAAAACAACATCACCCCTTATCCATCCTTCTTGATAATGGCATAACTACCCTTACATAATTAGTGTTAATGATTATGATCAGATTTGATTAATTGGGAATTTTAAGGATTGATTAAAAATTAAATTATTGGTGGTAAATTACTAGAGAAATCAAATTTATGTGAGAGAGTTGGGATTTTTGAGAGGAAGAAGAAGAAGAAGTGAAAAAAAAAACTTGGGTTTTGAGATTTTAGTGATTAGAAGTGACCAAAATGTGTGATTCAAATCAGAGGTAGACTTCTATATGAGGTTTAATCTCCTTTTTATAAGTTGAATCTATCAAAAAATTGATTTTTTAAAGCCCAATCTATCGACCGGATGAGGCGGTTGGTGATAACTTGTCGTAGGAACCTAGGTATATTTTCAAAAAAACAGAGGTTCGGCTGACAAGTTATCAACCGAACTTCACTCTGTAACTGACGAATTTAGGTTCGGCTGATTCGAAAAAAATCTAGCAAAGTCGCATCAGCCGAACATAGTGTTTCTCTAAATCATATACTAGGTTCAGATCAAAATTGATATTCCAGGATCAGCCAAATTGATCTTCTGAAAATTTAAAACGAACAACGAGGCTAGGTTCGGCTGATTCGAACAAAATCTAGCAAAGTCGCATTAGCCGAACATAGTGTTTCTCTAAATCATATACCAGGTTCGGCTCAAAATTGATATTCCAAGATTAGCCGAACTGATCTTCTGAAAACCCTAATTTCATCTTTGAAATCATATTCTATCGATCAAACAAAATAAAATCAATCAAAAACAAGATGGGTTTGTTACAAATACATTCTAAAATACATCTGAGAGCAATTGAGATTTGGATTTCGCACTCCAACATCGCTCACTTCGATTCGTGTTTCCTTTGCTTGATTAATTGCTTGATTAAATTGGAGTCCAAGATGTTTAGGTTTAAATGTTATTTTAATTTTGATTTTAGATTTTTGAGGATAAGGGCACTCTAGTAATTTAAATTCTATAAGGATATATAGGTAATTGCACTACCTTTAGGCACCCTTTATAAACCCACCTAGATGGGATAATGAATGAAGCATGCCTCAAAAAAAATTCAGAATACCTCAAAACCTTTTTCTTTAATATGAAAGTAAAACCATCAGATTTTAACATTAACGATCTAAATAAAAGCCCATAATTCACTGGTAAGGCTTAGTCATATGGGCTAGATATCTAGCTGCTAGATTGGCCATCCACGTCAGATAGGCCAACCTCCTAACCCCTATGGTATGGCCAATCTAGCAGCGAAACGCTGATCAGTACAGCGTTTGACGCTGAACGGTGCAGCGTCCAAGGGAACGCCGAATGAAGCGGCGTTTGACTTGTTCAGCTAGGTTGGAACGCCGAACCGTAAACCTACTTCACTTGCCCAAAACAAAAAAAACACAGACGATTCCCCAAAGAGAAGAAGAAAACCCCTCGATCGATCATGGAGGAAGGAGTGAAGGGCGTGATTACTGGTATTGTTGCAGTAGTTGGTGCGTTATTCTCTATTTTTATTGGTTATGGTCTTATCTATGTTTGGATCAGGGAATGCATTGATTATACCATTAACAACAACAAGAAGATAATGGATCTAACCACTAGCACCGGTGACAACGACGACGATGAATCAAGTCTTCCACCGCGTAACAGGAGGTTCCGCAACCTGTTTCTCCTTCCGTGCGCGCTTGCCTTTCCGCTCGCTACTTGGCTGTGCATTGATCGTTTAATGGGATTCAGCAACAAATTGTTCGCACTATCGTGTACCGCCAGCCTCACTTGTATAAATTATTACTGCGTATCGTATCTTTATGTCCCATCCGCCAAGTGGTTAGTGTCGCGATGCTACAAATACAATTCATGCTACTCGCGGGAAGCTGTTAAGTTGATAGTTGGGGTCTTGATTATTAGCGGAGGTTTAGTGGTGCACAAGAGCGTCGAGGGTCAAGCCATCATTGCTGCCACATCTATTACGATTATGTCTGTCATAGCATATACTTGGAAAGAAGACGGATCAGGATTCACAAATGGATTTGAATTCGGATACTGCGGACTCTTATTTGGGGGGAAAGATTTGTGGTACCAGGAAAGGGAAGCGGGAACGATAATATGGCAAGGTTTGGTAGCACTTCATCTACTCATAATTCTGAAACCTCGGACATATCAAAGAGAAGACGTTATTTCGAACAAACCGATGATGTTAGAAGTGAAGGTAGAGATAAAGCAAAGAAAAAGGCTCGTGAGGCTAAAGCATCGCAGAAATCAGATGAAAAAATGGATAAACTCATCGAACTTCTTGAAAACGCACAAGCACAAAGAGAGGTCAAATATGAAAAAGAGGAAGAGTATCTAAGGAAGAACATGGAAAGCTCTTCAATCTTGGCACAAACGCAACAAAGAGAATCGGAAATGAAGATCCTACGACAACCCTTGGATGAATTACAAGAATGTGAGAGACCCATCTACAAAATATGGAAGAACGAGATTTTAGCCCGTTATGGTTTGGACCTTATCCCCTAAAGTGATATGGGATTTTAAGTTATTTAGAAGTAGGATTTCAATTTCAATGTAGTTTTTTTTTTAGAAGTAGTTTTAAGTTATTTAGAAGTAGGATTTCAATTTCAATGTACTTTTTAGTTTCTTCAAAAAACATTGTAACTTTGTTTTTGCCATGTAATGGAAGATTACAAATTCTCAAACGGCTACATTTACTTTGATAAATTTCCAAATTTTGAAACAAAATACGATTGAAACAAATTGCCAAACATGTAGAAATGAAATTATGAAAAAATAGCCGTTAGTTAAAAAAAAAAAAAAAAGGTCAAGCGTTTGGATGGAGCAACGTTGTAGTGAAACGCCGAATGGAACAAATATCCATCCTAGCGCCTAACCATTCGGCGTTATTCTCGGAATATTCGTACAACGCCGAACCATCCAAATGTTTGAATCACTTTTTTGAGCGCCACCATTCAACGTTTCAATCTCGCCGATAGTGCCCTTTGCGAGCAAATCTTAGGAGAGAAGTAGCCAGATTGGGTGTTAACTTTTTTCCCACACTTTTTTCAGGATTTGCAACACTTTTTGGCCAATCTAGCAGTCCAATCTAGCCCATAGGACTTAACCTAATTATAAAAGGACAAGGTTTACGCGAAAGTATAAGTAGAGATGGTTATAAACCCAAACGGATACATATAATCCAATTGCACTTTGAATAAAAAAAACTGTAATTCCACTTCAGTAGCTGTGTACGATGACTTGATCAAAGAAACGAAAACAAAAGAAACTAAGAACATGATTTGAGCAAAGAAACGAAACGAAGAAAAAACAAGAACAAGAATATATCGTACAAGGTTGGGCCATAAGCACCACAACACCAGATCCATTATCAGAAGTCAGAACTCGGTAAAAGAGGGTGCGTGACTCATGAATTGCGTGGAAGCAGCACAACACATGGCTTCGCTGTGGATGCTTTAGCCTTACTACCCATTTCCAGTTGGCTGTTAATCAATGAAGGAGTCCTAGTCCCACGACTCCCACCAACTTGGCTGAAAAGAGATCATGTGTACCAGGTTTGTTATCCTTCGTCCCAACTTGTGGGGATACCTCCTCGTACTGCCAGAAGGCAGCTAACCATGCGTAATGACCATTAAGTAGATGATGGAACCAGGTGGCTTCCCTAGTTCATATATGGATCTTTTTTTTTTCTTTTTTTTTTCTTTTTTTTTTCCCCTCAATCCTTCTCCGTGTGGACCACTTCATCAGTTATTAAGTTTAAGTGTCGATTTGAGATATGTTCATCACAGTTGGGATGAGTAATAAAATTGGGTAGTCAGACCATGACCTCTAAATCTTTGTGGCAAAACAGAGATTGGATGTTGTTGGGTCGGGCTAGAACCTTTGGTAGGTAAAATGGGTTGGGCTTGATTTATTATATCTGGCCTAGTTATGTCATGGGTTCCATGAAAGAAAAATATACATCTTTGTAGAAAATCTGATATCAAAGACTTAATAACACAACTCAAACGTAACTCAAACAAATCTCTCTATTGATATCATTCAAACTCATGGCTCAACACCCTATATATATTGTTTAACAGCCTTGACGACTAAGAAAACACTTTCCTAATATAACTCAAACTCTAAACATAGAATTCTTCTAGAAACTCAAAACTCTAAACAAATTCCTAAGCCAAACAAACTCCTCGATAACAAAGTTTCCTAATACTATCACCTTCCAAATATAAACCAGTCTGGCACCTTCCATATATTGTCCAGTTTCCTAAAACTGGTACCTTCCATATATGACACACCGTGTGAACTGTTGCATACTATCTTGGTTTAACCTTCAACATCCTCCCTTAAACCAAGATATTCTTTACTGATCATTCCAAGTTTTCCACGCAAGTAGATGAAAATGTTAGAATTCAAAGACTTGGTGAAAATATCAGCTACTTGATTCTCACTTTCACAAAACTCCACACCTATTCTTTGTTACTGACAAGCTCTCTAATGTAATGATACTTGATGTCAATGTGCTTACTCCTTCCATGAAGCACTTGATTCTTTGTTAATGAAATTGAAGACTTATTATCACAAACTATTGTTGCAGGTGTTACCTGCTCATAGAAAAGAGATTTCAGCATCATTCTCAACCATACGCTTGTGTAACACAATTGCAAGCGACAATATATTCAAATTCTATTGTAGACAATGCAACAACATGTTGCTTCTTTGATGACCAAGAGAAAAATCATGTTCCTAAATGTGATGCCTAACCTGAAGTACTCTTTCTTCCTTCTGTATCTCCAGCCCAATCACTATATGTATAACCAACTAACTTTGGTTCTTCTGAAACTGTGTAAAGAATTCCCATACTTGTTGTACCTTTAACATACTTCAAAATACGTTTTGCAGCTTGTAAGTGTGATCGTCTTGGTGATTTTATAAATCTACTAACCAATCCAACTGCATACATAATATCAGGTCTTGTAACAGTTAAATATCTGAGACATCCAACAAGACACTTAAAGTCGGTTGGATTCACAAGCTCTCATGATCCATCTTTTGTCAACTTAAGCCTCTCCTCTACTGGTATTCAAATTGGATTGCAATTATCCATCTTGAACCTCTTCGAGATTCCATCTGTATATCTCTGTTGATTAATAAAGACACCTCTTTCTGCTTGTTGTACTTCAATACCAAGAAAATATGACATTAATCCCAAACCTGTCATCTCAAATTCCTTCACCATATCCTCCTTGAATTCATTGATCATCTTTGAACTATTACCAGTAAATATAAGATCATCCACATATAAACAAATTATAATATGATTGCCAAGAGAATCAACTTTCAAATACAGTGTATGTTCATATGGACATCTTATAAAACCTTTCTCAATAAAGTATGAATCTATTCTTGTAAACCAAGCACGTGGTGCTTGTTTTAAACCATACAAAGCTTTATTTAGCTTGTATACTTGATTCTCCTTTCCCTCCATAACATAACCTGTTGGTTGTTCAACATAAACTTCTTCTTCTAGTACTCCATTTAAGAATGCACTCTTCACATCCATCTGAAAAATCTTCCAGTGTTTCTGAGCAGCTAAAGCAATGATCATACGTACTGTATCTAATCTTGCAACTGGTGCAAACACTTCTGAGTAATATATTTCTTGTTTCCGTATATATATTTTAGCAACTAATCTTGCTTTCAATCTTTCTACTTCACCATCTGATTTGTATTTTGTCATGTAAACCCACTTAACACCTATTGCTTTCTTTCGTTGTGGAAGTTTAGTAAGTTCCCAAGTATTATTCTTCTCAATAGACTTCAATTCTGCATCCATAGCTTGTATCCATCCTTGTTCTTTAGAAGCTTCTTCATAAGCTACAGGATCACAATCTCTAAACAATGCAAAGTTAATTACTTCATCATCAGTATCATCATCATCTCTTGTTAACACATAGTCATTCATTCTTGCTGGTGTGACAACATTTCTTCTTGGTCTTGTATTTTCTTCTTGTTGTGGTGCAGCATCAATTCTAACTTCTTCTTGATGTTCTACAACATCATTCTGAGTTCTTATTTCTTCTTCAATTGTAACTGGTACTGTTCTGACAGTTTCTTTTGTTGTTGTAACATTCCAATCCCATTGTGAATCTTCATCAAAAATCACATCTCTGCTAATAATTATTTTCCCTGTTTCTGGATTATAAAGCTTGTATCCTTTGGTTACTGAGCTATAACCAACAAGAATACATTTCTCACTCTTATCATCCAATTTCTTCCTAAGTTCTTTAGGTACATGTGCATATGCAATGCACCCAAAAATTCTCAAATGTCTTACACTTGGTCTTATTCCTCTCCAAGCTTCTTCTGGTATCTTATTATTCAAGCTATTTGTAGGACATCTGTTAAGTAAATACACTGTTGTATCAACTGCATAACTCCAAAAATTCTTAGGTAAATCCTTTGTTCTTCTTATAGTTCTTGTCATCTCCATTATAGTTCTGTTTTTTCTCTCAGCAACATCATTTTGTTGAGGTGTATATCTAGTTGTTAACTGATGTAGAATACCATGTTCTTCCATGAAACTATCAACAACAGTATATTTTGTTCCTCTATCAGTTCTCAATATCTTGATGTTCTTACAAATTTGTTTCTCAGCATATGCTTTAAAGCTTTTAAAAGCATGAAAAAGCATCACTTTTTTGTCTAAGTAAATACACCCAAGCGTTTCTACTAAAATCATCAATGAAAGTTATGAAAATAGTTATTACCTCCATGTGATGTAACTTCAATAGGACCATATTGGTCACTGTGTATGATTTCCAAATGTTGTTCTGCTTTTCTAGCTTTGTTCACTGGGAATGGATCTCTGTGTTGCTTGCCAAATATACAATTCTCACATCTTGACTCTGGAAGCTCTATAATTGGTAGACCTGACACCATCTCCTTCTTGGATAAAACTTGTAAACTATTAAAGTTTACATGACCCATTCTCTTGTGCCACAACCAACTTTCATTATGCACATGAGTACTGAAACAACTTTCCTTTTGATGTTGAATATTCAAAGGAAATAATCTTTTTTTGGTCATCTGTACTTTTTCTATCAGTCTTCTTCTTCTATCTCTAATGAAACAAATACCATTGTAAATGTTCATAGAGTATCATCTCTCTGACAATTTCCCATGCTCAAAGAAATTCGATGTAAACTGGTACATAGAATACATCCATAATGTATGCCTTTGAACCATTCTTAAGAACAATTCCTATTCTTCCTTTTCCCATAACAGGAATTGTAGAACTATTACCAAACTTCACAGTTATCAAATAAATCTTTTCTACCACACATGTGATTACTACAACCTGTCTCTAAGTACCACTTAAGTTGAGGTTGTTCTTTAGTTGTATGACAAGCAAGTAGCATGTTTTCAACTTTCTTTTCTTCTTAACTTTGTCAGAATCTTTGTAATAGTTTACCAAACCATCCCATGCTGCTTTAGCTTCTTTAATATAGATAACTCTATCCATGAGAGACTCATGAATACCCTGATGAAGAATATAGGTTGCTTTAGAGTTATTCTTCATGTTTGTTGTTAAAGCACTTTGTTGTTCTGCTGTTAAAGTTGTTCCTTCTACTTTAGAAAATCTGATATCAAAGACTTAATAACACAACTCAAACGTAACTCAAACAAATCTTTCTATTGATGTCATTCAAACTCATGGCTCAACAGCCTATATATATTGTTTAACAGACTTGACGACTAAGAAAACACTTTCCTAATATAACTCAAACTCTAAACATAGAATTCTTCTAGAAACTCAAAACTCTAAACAAACTCCTAAGCCAAACATACTCCTCGATAACAAAGTTTCCTAATACTGTCACCTTCCAAATATAAACCAGTTTCCTAAAACTGGCACCTTCCATATATTGTCCAGTTTCCTAAAACTGGTACCTTCCATATATGACACACCGTGTGAACTGTTGCATACTATCTTGGTTTAACCTTCAACAATCTTGATTTTGGGACAATGTAGGGGTTGTTGCACGAATCCACAGGTTCAGTCCAGTTTATCTTCTTTTCTATGGATGGATGTACAACTCGTACATTAATGAACGGGATGAGGTTGTAATTTATGGGATCCGACGAATTTTTGTATGGATGCAAATGTTTTGTATGGATGCGGATTTTTGTATTCAACTTTTGTAAAATATGGGTGTAGAATACTACTCATATATTTACATACGATCCACTATATATTCATCTTATTTATTTGTCGTTTATCTCCATCGAATTTTTAAGGCTTGAAATTTAGAGGTAGAAAAAAACCCAGAAAAAAACCAGTTAATGATTGCATTTTGCTTTTTGTAATGATGATTTATTGTCAAATTTATTGTGGGATCAATTATTGTATTCACAAAAATAAAATCCATAGGGTCACCGCATCCAATCCGTCCCTCCGCATATCAAATAGATGCAAATATGTTGAACGCTAGATAGGATGCGGATATTGAATGCAAATCCGTTATGTATTGGACTGGATGCGGATGAGGC
Organism: Papaver armeniacum; assembly: GCA_023531295.1. Classification (NCBI taxonomy): domain Eukaryota; kingdom Viridiplantae; phylum Streptophyta; class Magnoliopsida; order Ranunculales; family Papaveraceae; genus Papaver; species Papaver armeniacum. Next base: position 8,509 of record JAJJWW010019171.1, on the reverse strand, counting down.
TAAAACCGGTCCCAAGCGGACCATGCTCACCCCTAGCGGGACTATCTAAAAACTAAAAATAGAAAATAGAAAATACTATAGCGATCTTTATATGCCATGTTATCTTTTCGGCATTTTGTGGTAACTTAATAAGTTATGTAGATTTATATATTCACTTATTTATTGAAATTTGTGGTTTGGCGAGGGTTTTTCTTAAGAACTCAGTTGAATTTGATGTTTGGTAAGTATTTTCTTTTGAAAGACCAATTAAACATCAAGTCAAGTTTAGTTGATTTTTATTTAATAAGAGGGGTTATTTTTTAATTATAAATCCAAAAGATAACTTAGTTTTACTATGTTCCCATGAGATTCTTTATCCTTTATTATACTACAAAAAATGCTAGACTTGGAAAGAGACGGCGAAACTCAACTAAATCTAATCCATTTTAGCCAGGTCATTTCAGTTCAACAAGAGCACAAAAACAATAATGATTATCTCTACGACACTAACTACAATAACACTGGCGTCCAACCAAGTTTTTCTATCAGGAGAAAATTCTGAATCTACCTGATCATGAGAGGATTAGGTAACCATAAGTCATCTCAATACTCAAAGTCCTTATTTTCATTTCGTTTTACATTAATACCCTCGTTCCGTGAATCTTCAATATCTTCATATTCAAAATCATACTCTTTTCAATATAAAAATTCTTAGTTGGAATGTATGTGGCTCTGAGAATAAATATACTAGACAACATATTAAAGAACTCATGAGGTCTAATAATCTTGATATCATTTCCCTTAGTGAGACTAAGAATCATATCAGAAAGATGAGTTTATATGTTTCAAATATTCATTATCCATGTGAATTAGGGTTGTGTGGGTATTGTTCTTGCTAGATTTGGTGTTGGTTGTAAATGGAGAAGCTGGATAAAATGATGCATAACAACTCCAAGATTTGCTATTTTTCTCAAAGATGAAGCTATTTATTTGTTCAAAAGTCAAAAAGGTATTAGACGAGAAGATCGATCATATCTCTCTATTCCTCTTCATTTAAGCAGCTGAGGTCCTTTCTTTTATATTCAAAAAAGTTGTTGCTCAAGGTATTATCACTGGATTTAAAGTTGCTTATCAAGGTACTTAAATTACTCATTTGCAATTTGTTGATGATTTAATTGTGTTTCTTAAAGATGATGAATTTCAGATTAACAATATGAAGAGCATTTTATTGGCTTTTGAAACTATTTCTGGGTTTAAGGTCAACTTTTGGAAGAACACTATTGTTGGTCTTGGCAAATGAACCATGGGGTGGGTGGGTGGGTGGGTGGCGTATGTGATGATTTGTTTGGTTGTTCTTTAACTCAATTTCCTTTGAACTACTTATAAATTCCTTTGGGTAGTAAGTCTAATTTAGGAATGTTTGGAATGACATTATTCAAGAGTTTCATAAAAGATTGGGGGATTCAAAGAGGAATTATCTATCTAAAGGAAAAAGAGTTATCATGATTCAAAGTGTGCTAGGAAGTTTGCATGTATGCTATCTTTCTATGTTTCAAATGCCAGTTAGTGTGGTCAAGCAATTGGAGAGAATTATGAGAAACTTCTTATGGGGATCTTTTGCTTCAGTTAAAAATAGGAGTTGGGTTTCACGGTCTAAAGTGAATATGCGAAAATGTAGAGGAAGTGTAGGGATAAAGAAACTGTAGTTGGTGAATAAAGATTTACATGCTAAATGGATTTGGAGGTATGAGAGTGAGAAGAAAGCCTTGTGGAGAAGGATTATTAACCAGAAATTTGGAGGGATCATTGAAGCTTTATTTCCTAATCACTCAAATAAATCTATATGCTTTAGCTTGTGTGATAGACGCATTTATGTGTCTATTTTGTTCTCAATTCTCTATAATGTTAATACTCGATTTTGTGCTTATTTTGTGTATTTGTAGGTATTTTGGGAAAATAAAGCTCGATGGACCAAAATGTGGAATTCTACTAGCAAAAAGAAGTAAATGAAGTGGGCTAGGCCCAAAAGGAAACATGAAGAATTATTGGACCAATCATTTGGATATGGGAGTGTGGTAACCAAGCCACAGAGTGTGTAGAAGTGTGCCATATCATGTGTAGAAGTGTGGAGACTATGTGAAAGATATTAATAATTAAAGGATATTTGAAGATATGTGGTTTAATGAAGAAAATAAGCAAAATAAAGAAGGAAATCAAGATATAATTCTTTATGGTTGGAATTAATTAAAAATGATATATTTCCCAAATAAAGAATATTTTGACTGCAGTATTTGACACGTGGCACATTTTTATTGGAGGAATTGGTATTATCCTGACACATGGCGCCACTCCATTGGCCAGAAAATAAAAAATGACATCATTTCATGTATATTATGGAAGGATTTCGGAATCCCCACTATAAAAGAAGTCGTATGGAATCATCTTGGGGGAGTTTTTTTTTTTTTTTTGAGAGAGAGAATGAGAAAATAGTGAGAGTATTAGTGATCGAGCAATGCTATTAGTGAGTGGGAATCAATAAATTTTGTAGCCTTTTCACATTGAATCAATAAATATGATGCTACCTTTTTTTTTTTCTATAGTGTTCATTTAGAACATGAGGAGCTAAACCTCATCACTGGGATAACGGAGGAAGCCAATGTTCATCAATTTGGTAATTTTATTAAATTCTTTTTAAGACTTTTGCATTAATATAATTTCAATTATGATTTTAAATTAATTAGTTGTGATTTAGTTTGATGGGTTATGCTTAGCTTAAGTGTTTTGATAACCCATGCTTACCATTTACAATTAATGTTTTATAAAATCAACCTTGACAAAGATTTAGAGTCAATAATTATTATTTTTGGAGCTATAATTGTTTAAGAATTAATATATGAACCATAAAATATGAGCTTGGTGGAATCTTGATTCCCGGTAATATCTCAATATTGTCATTCTCTTTTATTTTATTTGCTAGTTTTAGTATTTTCATTCATTAAGCCTAAAATCAACAACTTCACAAGTCCGAGTCACGAACCTTCTATTTACCACTGTAAAAACTGCATCATTTTGAGCAGGTATTCTAAAATCAAGAGATTTTGTTAAAGCATGTATTTCTATGATTATGGGTGATGGTGGCAGCATTTATTTTTGGAATGATGTTTGGATGGGAGAGCAATATCCAAAAATTATTTTTCCTACTTTGTTTCAACTATCTAAAAAGAAAAATGTAGTTATTAAGGACATGATCTCTGTTGAAGGAGTTTGGAATTTGAATTTTGCAAGAAGTATGACAGAGAATGAGTTGCTAGAGGTGGATAATTTATTGGAAATGGTTGGTGATCTAGGGGAAGTGATTAATAATGTGGTAGTTGTAGGAGATGATAGATACTGGATTTATGGTCAGGGGAAAGGTTTATCCGTGTCTAGTGCTTATAATGCATTAGAGACTGAAGATCTCCTTGCATTCTCCGACAAGCAACCGTGGAATCCCAAAATTCTTTTGAAAGTGGATTTCATGGTTTGGACTATATGCTATGATGGTGCCCCAACTCTGGATTATTTGTATAATGCAGGTATGGATCAAGATGCAGCATGTATGCTACGTGGCAATCATACTAAGACTAGTTCTCATTTCTTCTTTCATTGTTACACTACAACGACGGTTTGGGATTTTCCCCTGAAAAGTTTTGGTTTTACTTGGGTGCTTCCTAGTGATGTAAGAAAAACTATATGGGAATGATGCAATAAGAAAAGCAAGAACAAATTATCACTGATGTCAAGTGTTTGTTGTTCAACTGGATAATAAACACTGATATTTTTTAGAGTTAAGGTTTGTCTACCTTACTATGTAATTGGGATGCTTTGATGCAAGCATCTGTGTAACTTGTTTCTGCTTAGTCACTCTTTGGTGACTAAGTTTTTTCTTTATAAAATTTTCCCTTTTGAATCCAAATAAAAATAATTCATTTGTCTTTTGTGAACCAGTCGGTAGTACAGGTGGTTTATGTTTTCATTGGAAGATGGCATAGACATTCAGAGTTTAGAGTTTAATATTAACATTGTGTGGTTAAAATGTATGCTAGAACTAATAATTCTCTAATATCTTTTATTTATGGTTTTCTTGATCATGTTATTAGAAGTGCTCTTGAGATCTAATACAATCCACAACTCAACATTACAGTAATTGAAGAAGTCCTGAAAAAATGGAAGGAGGTTACCTTGTCAGTCAATCCCAATTAGATAATGCTAATGCTTTGCTGGATTATTCAGGTCTTCACTCTCTAACTTATATAATAAATCCCTATACTTGGACTAATAAACAAATAAAGAAAAACTTATCCTTGAGATACTTGACAGAGTAGTTGCTAATATTATTTGGATAACCAATTTTCCTTAAGATATAGTGTATCATTTAGTTGCTTGTGCTAGTGATCACTATGCCATACTCCTTACCAGTTTTAAGGAAGAGAATTCAACTCATAAACCATTCAAATTTAACAAAAACTGGTTTAGAGATTCTTTTTTGTAAAGAATAGCTAAGTCTAGCTGCAATAATAGAATTAATGGTTCCGTTGTTTTCAAAATGCATAAGACTTTGTACAACACTAGACAGATTCTTAGGCAGTGGAATTACAACTACAGTACTTTGGCAATATTTTCACTCAAATTGCTAGAATAGAAGCACAAATTTATAATCTCCTTGTTAATGGACATAATATGTCTTCTAAAATTGTTGTATCTCTTAATAGAAACCTAACTTTTTGGTATGATGCAGAAGAAATTTTTTGGAAGCGAAGAGGTAAGGATGAATTTTAAGACTTGATGACAGAAATACTAGTTACTTTCATCATATGGCTAAATTTAAGGAAAAAAAGAACTCAAATTGATATTTTACAAAATGAGTTAGGATTATGGTTTTCTGATAGACAAGATATTTTTGATATTTTGAAATCTCACTTTCTTAACATGAGCAGGTCAACTAGTCCCGGCCCCTAATCTTGCTGAGTACGTATCTTGAGAAGATTTCTCCTGGCATAACTGAGAAGGACAAAACGATGCTCACCATAAACCTAGCTCATGATAAAGTTATATGCACTGTTTTTATATGCAGCCATGGATAACTCCAGGTCCAAATGGCTTCCCACTTGGGTTTTAACAGGAGATGTGGATATTATTGGAAATGACATTGTAAGTATGGCTCGGAAATTTTTTTTCGTTCTAAACTTTTGCTAAAAAATATTAATTACAAATGCACACACTTAAGTCCTAAAAAGAATGTTAATTTAGACCTAATTGAAAAGACGAGGGTACCCAAATATATCTCAAATCTAAAACTTTTCCACCTATAAGTCCTTTCTCCGAAATTGATTGTCTATGGACTGAGTCGAGACAATACAACTAATCGGTTCACACTTCGTGTGATCGTCCATGGATACGAGATCGAGACAATACGACAACAAGATAACTTGTGTGATTGACTATGGATACAAGATCGAGACAATACAACAACAAAGTATGTTTACTTGATAAAAGGTTCAGACTTAACCAAACACAATAGGATTGCTATCAAGTAAATAGGAATTAACGTTTGTGTATTTTACTTCTAATTATAATAAAACAATTATAATTGCGGAAATAGAAAAGTAAAAGACACAACAAGATTTTGTAACGAGGAAACCGCAAATGCAGAAAAACCCCGGGACCTTGTCCAGAATTATATACTCTCAGGATTAAGCCGCTATACAAAATCTAAACCAACTTCGTATAGTTGAGACCAAGCAACTAAACCTATAGTTCACTTAGTTCCGTCTGTATCCATGCGCCTCTAACTTGCAGTAAGTCACGCACTTGGAACAATTCCTTTGGTTCAAATTCCAAACAGTAAAGGAACAACAAATCTGTTCGGTAACAACTCTTTTCAATCAAGTGATATGAGTTTGACAAAAGGCTCTTCCGTTTATCCCAATAAACTCCTTTGTCAGGTACTTAGATCTATCTTATCAACAACTACCAAAGTAATCGTTAAGATTTTGCAATCAATACTTTTAATCACAAAGAAACGTATTGATGCCGATTGATAGGTGTAGTATACACCTAATTTACTATCTAGTAGTTATGCTTTCTTTGCAAGTTTTCTTGTAAATTATGTATATTATGTTTGTTTTTGAGTTATTAGGTACTTTGGAGTCATTTGGAGCAAAAGAAGATGAAATCATTCATTTGGAGCGGAAAAGGCAAAAAGGGAACTCACGGGAGAACGAACGAGGTCAATCTGACGTGGTATGATGAAGTTATGAGCAAAACTTATGAATAAGCTTGTCAGCTCCCTGTAACTGACAGTACAAGAAGACATGGGTGGTTCATATCCAAGCACTGGGTGTCAATAGTAATTCCATGTGTTGTAACCCAACAAAGGTCGAGAGGGAGAGTTAGGGTTCATTTTCCCCATTTTTCCCTTTTCTCTATTTACTCTCTGTTGCTGCTGCTCTGTGAAGAAATTCACAAACACAGAGGGGAAGAATGGAGATCTGAAGCTGTGTGAAATAATGAGGTTTGATGTCTGTGTGAGAACAACTGGTAGCTGGAGATGAACAAGGAAGGGGGTTGCTCGACTTGTACAGGTTGAGGCAGTATTTGAGCCATGGCTAGATGAACAAAATCGGCAGATGAGAAGGTGACTGATATTGAGTTCTGTTGTGGCTGTTTACAAGAATATCTGAGTCCGAGAAGAAGAGGATTTGATGTGGAAGACGATAATGGTTGCTGCTGTGATTGGAGTTGAAGTTACAACGGCAAGAGAAGATGGTGTTGACTGTCTTGTTCTTAAGCTCACAAATGAATGAGATTATGAATGATTTGCGTTCTGATGGGTTTGAGTTAGTTTGCATTGTGCAGGGTCTTGGAGGGGATATGAAGATGATTCTCGATGCACAGACGCACCATTAGTTCCTGCTCATCAAGTGTTCATGAAAATGCTTAAACCAAGTTCATTAGCTGCTGACATATGATGTTAAGACGAGCATAGAAATTGGGTTGTTTCTATATGGATTCTGTGGTTGCCGTCGAGATAAAATGGAGTCGACACGAGAAGGAGAGGTGAGTTGATTTGGGTTCGAACCTGGATTGAGTTTGGTGGTACTTTGGCTGAAATGCAGTCGCAAAACGTGTTCTTCTTGTCTATTGGGATATTGCTTTGCTATCATTGAACTCAGAGTGCACTTTTGGAGTTCGTGTCATTACAGCAAAGTGAGAAATAAGGGAGGAGATCACTTATTATGTGCAGATATGAGTCATGGCTCTGTATGCAGTAAATGAGGTGTATTTAGCAGTTGTTGCTGTTTCTAGTGAGTAATGGGTCTGGTGTTGTGGTTAGAAGGAAGATTGGCAATGGAATTGAAGTTATTTTGATGTCACAGGTGCTGGGTATTATGGAAGTGATGGCTTGGTGTTGCGGGGTTGCGAGACAGATTTGAAGAGATTGTGGTGAGCTGGTAGGAAGGCAGAGCTGGTGCTGTTGGATGAACCTAAATGTATGTGTAGGTCTGAGATGAATGTGTTGAATCTGCAGTGGTGAATGTATGGATTCAGGATTGAGTGGAGCTTTGTGACTAGCTAGCTGTGACTTGTGGCAGGTTACAGCTGGTGTTGATGTGCAGTATGGGGCTTTGTAGGTCTACTAAGAATGGTGGTGATTATCATGGAAATGGGGCAATAGAGGCCTAGAATATGATTCGATAGAGCTTACGAGGAAGACTCGGTGGAGATGGCGGGTGCATTGAAATGGTGCATTGAAATGGTGCACTGAACTGGTGCTAATGCTTGTTTCCATGGACTGATGGTGGTTACAGTCAGGATTTGGTGGTGACTGAATGGTGACTATCAAAGGCAGATGGCTCAAGTGGCTATGGCTCAGATTGTTTGCAATTATTACAAGCAGCTGCTTCCGGAAATACAATGTAATGATGGAGCTGAAATATGAGCTACAGTTGGCAGACTAATGGAAGTGCTCGAAGCTGTGCTCATGACAATAGGAGATGGGAGTTATGGCGAGTTCTGATGATTGTGCTAGACTCAGATGAACTGGTAAAGGTGCAGGTGTTGCTACTGCAGTTGAGCTGGATTGCAGCTGGGAGTATTGGTGGTTTCTGTTGCCATTGAGCTGGATGGAGTAGTTATGGTGGCAGTGATGGACAGAGAGGCGGTGCGACTGCAATGCGAAGGGGTTGAACCTGGATGAAGATGATGGTGATGTTGAATCAATTGCGAGCCCGGGATGGAACCGGAATTGGTATTGAATGAATACTTACAAATTGAGTGGTGCAGGTTGATGCTGTGAGGCTTGAATGAGATTGACAGGTCTTGTGGTTTGCCAAGGACTAGGGTATGGATTGGACTTCTCGTGGCTGATTACGATGACTAAGAAGATGGTTGCAAACACTGTTAAGATGGTTCGGTATTTGGTAGTGAAGCACAAAAGATGGTGCGGCTCGATTCTAGTATGTGAAATGATTCAAGCCATGGCAACTCA